>CAUYLG010017229.1:0-55823 GCA_963573385.1 Cacajao melanocephalus
CGCTGTTCTGGGCATATCCAGCTGTTACTTTTCCCTGGGGCTGTACACCAGTTCTTCTAATGACTTTGTAAATAGATACTTTTTTTTTTGAGACAGAGTCTTGCTCTCTCATCAGGCTGGAGTGCAGTGGTGCGATCTCAGCTCGCTGCAACCTCCACCTCCCGGATTCAAGCGATTGTCCTGCCTCAGCCTCCTGAGTAGCTGGGACTACACGCGCGTGCCACCACACCTGTATAAAAGTTACTACACACACACACACACACACACACACACACACATACACACACACACACACACACACACACACACATCAGTATAAATAAAATAGAGAAAATCCACATAATATCATGTTGGGCATACTGGCTCATTCCTGTATCCCAGCACTTTGGGAGGCCAGAGGTGGGCAGATCATTTGAGGTCAGGAGTTCGAGACCAGCCTGGCCAATATGGTGAAACCCCATCTCTACTAAAAATACAAAAATACCTGGATGTGGTGGCATGCACTTGTAATCCCAGCTACTCGGGAAGCTGAGGCAGCAGAATAGCTTGAACCCAGGTAGTAGAGGTTGCAGTGAGCCGAGATCGCACCATTGCACTCCAAACTGGGTGTCACAGTGAGACTCCGTCTCAAAAAAAAAAAATACAAAAAATCATAGGTAGCAACTATGGGAGGCCTAGAGGGGCAGATAACTTGAGGCAAGGAGTTTGAGACCAGCCTGGCCAACATGGCGAAAACCCATTATCTACTAAAAATTAAAAATTAGCCAGATGTGGTTACAATTGTCTGTAATCCCAGCTACTTGGGAGGTTGAGGCATGAGAATCAGTTGAACCCAGGAGGCAGAGGCTGCAGTGAGCCAAGATTGTGCCACTGCACTCCAGCCTGGGCGACAGGGTGCGACCCTGTCTCAAAAAAAAAATCTGAAATGGCAGCCACCTCACACCATTAGGAGGGCTACTATTAAAAATAAAATAAGGCTGGACATGGTGGCTCACATCAGTAATCTCAGCACTTTGGGAGGCCCAGGTTGGGGGATCACTTGAGCCTAGGAGTTCAAGACAAACCTGAGCAACAGAGCAAGACTTTGTCTCTACTAAAAAAATTGGTCTGGGCACAATGGCTCACACCTGTAATCCCAGCACTTTGGGAGGCCAAGGTGGGAGGATCACTTGAGTCCAGCCTAGCCAACATGGTGAAACCCCATGTCTACCAAAAATACCCAAAATAACCTGTCTCTGCCAAAAATACTCTATGTCTACAAAAAAAAAAAAAAAAATCAGAAATTAGCCAGGTGCGGTGGTGCATACCTGTAGTCCCAGCTTCTCAGGAAGTTGAGACACCAGAATCACTTGGACCTTGGTGGCAGAGATTGCAGTGAGCCAAGATCATGCCATTGCACTCCAGCCTGGGCAATGGAGTATGACCCTGTCTTAAACAAACAAACAAAAATGATTAAGAAGAGAAATTTTATGGGATGTGTATTTTACAAATTTTTATTTTTTTCTACTTTTTATTTATTTGCACAGGTTCTCACTGTGTTGCCCAAGCTAGAATGTCATGGTGTGATCATGGCTCACTGCAGCCTCCACCTCCCAAGGCTCAGGTGATCCTCCCACCTCTGCTTCTCGCTACAGGTTTGCACCAGCACACCAGGCTAATTTTTGTACTTTTTTTTTTTTGTAGAGATAGGGTCTTGCTATGTTGGCCAGGCTGGTCTCAAACTCCTGGGCTTAAGCGGTCCTCCTGCCTTGGCCTCCCAAAGTTCTAGGATTACAGGTGTTTGAGCCACCATACCCAGCCTTCTTTAGTGTTTTTTGTTTGTTTGTTTGTTTTTGACAGGGTCTTGTTCTGTTGCCCAGGATGGAGTGCAGTGATGCTGACGCAGCTCACTGCAGACTTGAAGTTCTGGGCTCTGAGATCTTCCCACCTCAGCCCTCCAGGAGCTGGGACTGCAGGTGCACACCAGCACATCAGGGCATATTTTTTAAAATTTTATCTAAGACTATGTTGCCCAGGCAGCTCCAGAACTCCTGGGCTCAAGGGATCCTCCTATGTCAGCCTCCCAAAATAATGGTAATGAGATTACAGGTGTGAGCCGCTGCGCCAGGCCTGCACAATTTTTTTTGTTTTGAGACGGAGTTTCGCTCGTCGCCCAGGCTGGAGTACAGTGGCGCAGTATCAGCTCACCACAACCTCCGCCTCGCAGGTTGAAGTGATTCTCCTGCCTCAGCCTCCCAAGTAGCTGGAATTACAGGCATGTAGCACCATGCCCAGCTAATTTTTGTATGTTTAGTAGAGACTGGGTTTCTCCATGTTGATCAGGCTGGTCTCGAACTTCTAACCTCAGGTAATCCACCCGCCTCGGCCTCCCAAAGTGCTGGGATTACAGGTGTGAGCCACTGGGCCCGGCCCACAATTTTTCAAAAAGTCATAAACAAGCCAGGCACGGTGGCTCACCCCATGATTAAGATCGTGGCTTCTGGGCTAGGTGTGGGGGCTCAAGCCTGCAATCCCAGCACTTTGGGAGGCAGAGGCGGGTGGATCACATAAGGTCAGGAGTTCAAGACCAGCCTAGCCAATATGGCGAAACCCATCTCCACCAAAATATAAAAATTAGCTGGGCATGGTGGCAGTGTGCCCGTAGTCCCAGCTACTCAGGAGGCTGAGGCACAAGAATTGCTTGCACCCTGGAGGCGGAGGTTGCAGTGAGCCGAGATCTCACCACTGCACTCCATCCTGGGTGACAGAGCAAGACTATGTCTCAAAAAAATAAATAAGGCTGGGTGAGGTGGCTCACGCCTGTAATTCCAGCACTTTGGGAGGCCAAGGTGGGCCGATCATGAGGTCAGCAGTTCGAGACCAGCCTGGCCAACATTGTGAAACCCTGTCTCTACTAAAAATACAAAAAAAAAAAAAGTGAGAAAAATTAGCTGGCCCTGGTGGGAGGCGCCTGTAATCCCAACTACTTGGGAGGCTGAGGCAAGGAGAATCGCTTGAACCCAGGAGGCAGAGGTTGCAGTGAGCTGAAATCGCAGCACTGCACTCCAGCCCACACAACAGTGCGAGACTCCATCTCAAAACATTTTTTTTAAATAAATAAATCAATAAATCATGGCTTCTGTATTTCTGGGCTATTTCCAAAGTGAGGGTATGTGGAGGTGCTTGTCATGCTCTTGCACTGTTGGACCTTCTGAGGTTAGTTTCGTGTCCCATGTGACAGAATGGAATTAGGAAGGCACTGGCGGCCTCGAGTCAGCCAGCAGGCGCGGGAATGACCGCCAAGAAGCCTCACTCGAAGCAAAGCTGTCCTTTTGGTGGCACTAAGCCGGTTTTCCTTTTAATGCTGGTTCCTTTGTTGTGGTGGCACCAAACATCACAGAGTTGCCGCTGTGTTGTGCTGGATTCCCCGAGGAGCCCAGAAGGAGACTTTTTTCTTTTATTTTTCTCTTGTGTTACAAATAGAGATGGGGTCTCGCTATATGACCCAGGCTGGTCTCAAACTCCTGGGCTCAAGTGTTCCTCCTGCCTCGGCCTCCCAAAATGCTGGGGTCACAGGCAGCAGCCACTTCCACCAGCCGAGATTTTCCTTTTTTTTTTTTTCTTTTTTGAGATGCAGTCTCCCTCGGTCGCCCAGGCTGGAGTGCAGTGGCACAATCTCAGCTCACTGCAACCTCCGCCTCCTGAGTTCCAGCAATTCTCCTGCCTTAGCCTCCTGAGTAGCTGGGATTACAGGCACATACCACCAGATCCGGCTAATTTTGTATTTTTAGTACAAACAGGGTTTCAACACGTTAGCCAGGTTGGTCTCGAACTCTCGGCCTCAACTGATCTCCCTGCCAGGAAGGTCTTGAAAAGTGCTGGGATTACAGGCATGAGTCACCATACCTGGCCCCAGGTTGGTCTTGAGCTCCTAGGCTCAAGCCATCTTTCCTTCTCTGCCTCCCAAAGCACTGAAATTAGAGATATGAGCCAATGTGCCCAGTCAAGATTTTTCTTTATAGTTAAAATATCCAACACAATGGTGTGAAAGAAGTCATACATTCTTTTTCTTTCTTTCCTCCCTTCCTTCCTTCTTTCTTTCCTACTCTTTTTTTGACAAGGAGTCTCACTCTTGTCACCCATGGTGGAGTGCAGTGCCGATCTCAGCTCACTGCAACCTGTGCTTCCCGGGTTTAAGCGATTCTCCTGCCTCAGCCTCCCAAGTAGCTGGGACTATAGGCACACACCACTGTGCCCAGCTAAGTTTTAATTTTCTTTTAGAAGTGGAGTTTCACCATGTTGGTCAGGTCGCTCACGAACCCCTGACCTCGTGATCTGCCCACCTCAGCTTCCCAAAGTGCTGGGATTACAGGCGTGAACCACTGTGCCTGGCCCCCATAAATTATTTTTCTGGTGCAAAGTGAAGACAGCATTTCTTGCTTTTGAAATCAGAGCCTCTGGAATTTTCTTGGGCCAGCAGCCACAGTGACCTAAGCCAGAAATCCCTACCAGGGCCCAGAAGGTCCCCGCCCTGCCCTCCCCTAGTCCCCATTCACTCTGGCCACACTGGTCTCATTGTTCCTCCAGCCTGCCAGGCATGGTCCGGCCACAGGGCCTTTGCACCTGCTGTTCGCTCTGTCTGAAGCGTTATGTCTCCCAGATGTCCACATGGCTCCTCCTTCCTGTCTGTCCTTCAGACATTTGTTCCCATCTCACCTTCTCCTGTCACCTTATTCAGTAGGACAGCCTGTCTCTCTCCCAGCACTAAGCTCTCCCAATAGCTTCTTACTCTACATTCTTTGTTTTTTTTTTTTTGAGACAGAGTTTTGCTCTTGTTTTCCAGGCTGGAGTACAATGGCACAATCTCGGCTCACCACAACCTCTGCCCCCTGGGTTCAAGTGAAAGTGATTCTCCTGCCTCAGCTTCCCGAGTAGCTGGAATTACAGGCATGCACCACCATGCCCAGCTAATTTTGTACTTTTAGTAGAGACAGGGTTTCTCCATGTTGGCCAGGCTGGTTTCTGACTCCCGACCTCAGGTGATCCACTTGCCTCAGCCTCCCAATGTGCTAGGATTACAGGCGCAAGCCGCCAGTCCCAGCCTTATTTTTTAATTTTATTTATTTATTTATTTTGAGACGGAGTCTCGCTCTGTCACCCAGCTTGAGTGCAGTGGTGCGATCTCAGCTCACTGCAACCTCCACCTTCAGGGCTCAGGCAATCCTCCCACCTCAGACTCCCAAGTGGCTAGGACTAGAGGGTCTACCTACCGTACCCAGCTAATTTTTTATTTTTTTTTTAAGATGGGGTTTCACCATGATGGCCAGGGTGGTCTTGAACTCCTGACCTCAGGTGATCCACCCACCTCAGCCTTCCAAAGTGCTAGGATTACAGGCGTGAGCCACCGCGCACAGCCAATTTTTGTAGAGAGGGTCTCGTTATGTTGCCCACACAGGTCTTGAACTCCTGGGCTCAAGCAATCTGTCTGCCTTGGCCTCCCAAAGTGTTGGGATTATAGGCATGAGCCACCATGCCCAGCTTTGCTTGTTTTTTAAAATTTTTAAATTTAAAAAATTTTATTTTTATTTATTTATTTTGAGATGGAGTTTCGCTCTTGTTGCCCAGGCTGGAGTGCAATGCCTCGATCTCAGCTCACCACAACCTCTGCCTCCCAGATTCAAGCGATTCTCCTTCCTCTGCTTCCTGAGTAGCTGGGATTACAGGCATGCGCCACCATGTCCAGCTAATTTTATATATTTTTTTCAGTAGAGACAGAGACTTTTTTTTTTAGCAGGGATCTTCTGACTTCAGGCGATCCACCTGCCTCGGCCTCCCAAAGTGCTGGGATTACAAGCATAACCCACCACACCTAGCCAATTTATTTTTTATTTTTTTGAGACAAAGTCTTGCTCTTGTCGCCCAGGCTGGAGTGCAATGGCAAGATCTTGGCTCACTGCAACCTCTGCCTTCCGGGTTTCAGTGATTCTACTGCCTCAGCCTCCTGAGTAGCTGGGACTGTAGGCGCATGCCACCATGCCCAGCAAATTTTTGTATTTTTAGTAGAGACGGGGTTTCTCCATGTTGGCCAGGATGGCCTTGAACTCCTAACCTCGTGATCTGCCCACCTCGGCCTCCCAAAGTGCTGGGATTACAGGCGTGAGCCACCGCGCCTGGCCTTACTTTGATTTCTAATGATGAAGATTTTTGTTTGTTTGATTGACTATCTGATAGCAAACCAGGTTGTGTCATCTACCTTCCTGCTGAGAACTAAAAGAGCTATTCCAGGAATTTTAATTTTGGCATTTTAGGCATTTTGGCTTAGTTACTTCTTGGTTGTGGGGGGATTTCCTGTACATGGTAGAATGTTTAGCAGCTCATTAGATTCCAGTAACACCCCTCCTCCACTCCAGTTCTGACAACTAGAAAAGTCTCCAGATATTGTGAAATATTTCCAGGGGGTCAAATTTCCCCTGCTTGAGAAACAGTGGACAAAACAAGATGTTTAATTTCTTTTTCTTTTTTTTTGAGACAGAGTCTTGCTCTGTTGCCCTGGATGGAGTGCAGTGGCATGACCTCCGCTCACTGCAACCTCTGCCTCCTGGGTTCGAATGATTCTCCTGCCTCAGCCTCCTGAGTAGCTGGGACTGCAGGCGTGCACCACCACACCCAGCTAATTTTTTGTATTTTTAGTAGAGATGGGGTTTCACCATATTGGTCAGGGTGGTCTTGAATGCCTGACCTTGTGATCCGCCTGCCTCAGCTTCCCAAAGTGCTGGGATTACAGGCATAAGCCACCATGCCTAGCTTTTCTTTTCTTTCCTTTTTTTCTTTTCTTTTTTTTTTTTTGAGACCAAGTCTTGTTCTGTTGCCCCAGCTGGAATGCAGTGGTGCAATCTTGGCTCACTGCAACCTCTACCTCCCAGGTTCTAGAGATTCTCCTGCCTAAGCCTCCCAAGAAGCTGGGATTACAGGCACTTGCCACCACACCTCGAAAATTTTTTCTATTTTTAGTAGAGATGGAGTTTTACCATGTTGGCCAGGCTGGTCTAGAACTCCTGACCTCAAGTAATCTGCCCCCCTTGGCCTCCCAAAGTGCTGGGATTACAGGTGTGAGCCACCACACCTGGCCCATTTTCTTTTGTAGAGATGGGTCTCACTATGCTGCCTAAGCTGGTCTTGAACTCCTGGCCTCAAGCAATCTTCCCACCCTGACCTTCCGAAACACTGGAATTATAGGGGTGAGCCACCATGCCCACTTCACTTTTTTTTTCTGAGATGGAGTCTCATTCTGTCACCCAGGAAGGAATGCAGTGGTGCAATCTTAGCTTATTACAACCTCAGTCTCCTGAGTTCAAGCGATTCTTATGCTTCAGCCTCTGGAGTACCTGGAAATACAGGTGTGCACCACCATGACTGGCTAATTTTTGTATATTTAGTAGAGAAGCGGTTATACTGTGTTGGCTAGGATGGTCTAGAACTCCTGACCTCAAGTGATTCACCAGCCTTGGCCTCCCAAAGTGCTGGGATTACAGCCACCATGCCCAGCCTTCACCTTAAAATATTTTTGAAGGCATCAGAGAAATAAAGCAATGAAAATTTGTGAAATCCAGGGCAGGCCATGGCGATTCATACCTGTAATCCCAGCACTTTGGGAGGCCAAGGTTGGGGGAATCACCTAAAATCCAGAGTTGGAGACCAGCCTCGTCAACATGGTGAAATCCCATCTCTACCAAAAATACAAAAATTAGTCCAGGTGTGGTGGCTCATGCCTGTAAACCTAGCACTTTGGGAGGCCAAGGCAGGTGGATCAACTGAGGTCAGGAGTTCGAGACCAGCCTGACCAACATGGTGAAACCCTGTCTCTACCAAAAAATACAAAAAATAGCTGGGTGTGGTGGCATATGCCTGTAATCCCAGCTACTTGGGAGGCTGAGGCAGGAGAATCACTTGAACCTGGGAGGCAGAGGTTGCACTGAGTGGAGATCATGCCGTGGCACTCCAGTCTGGGTGACTGAGTGAGACCCGGTCTCAAAAAAAAGAATTAGCCAGGCTTGGTGGCATGTGTCTGTAATCCCAGCTACTCAGGAGGCTGAGTCAGGAGAATTGCTTGAACCCAGGAGGCAGAGATTGCAATGAGCCAAGATCATACCACTGCACTCCAGCTTGGATGACAGAGCGAGATTCCATCTTAAAAAAAAAAAAAAGAATTTCTTCCTTGGTAAATGAATTGGTACATGCAGAGAAAAAAAAAAGAATTTCTAAGTAAGAAATCTTTTCTCAACAGCACTTATCATTAGAGAAATGCACATCAAGACCACAATAAGATACCACTTCCCACCCAAACAAAATACAACAGAAAAAGCAAGCACCGCTGAGAATGTGGAGACATTAGAGCCTGTGCAACATGGTTGTACGGAATGGTTGGTCGGAATGTAAAATGGTGCAGCCACTGTGGAAAGCAGTATGGCACAAATAGAAAAAGACAGACGCAAATGACCATCAGCTGACAGCAGACATCTGCACTGAAGGAAGCTATTCTTTCTTTTTTGGAGGGTCTCCAAAAACACACAAAAAAACTCACCACAGCCTCAACTTCCTGGGCTTAAGTGGTTCTCCCTCTTCAGCCTCCCAAGTAGCTGGGACCACAGGCATGGGACACCACACCCAGCGAATTAAAAAAAATTTTTTTGGCCGGGTGCGATGGCTCATGCCTGTAATCCCAGCACTTTGGGCGGACAAGAGGGGGTGGATCACCTGAGGTCAAGAGTTCGAGACTAGCCTGGCCAACATGGTGAAAACTCCGTCTCTACTAAAAATACAAAAACTAGGCCAGGTGCGGTGGTTCATGCTGGTAATCTCAGCACTTTGGGAGGCCAAGTCGGGCAGATCACTTGAGTTCAGGAGTTTGAGGCCAGCCTGGCAAACACAGTGAAACCCTGTCTCTACTAAAAATACAAAAATTAGCCAGATGGGGTGGTGTGTGCCTGTAATCCCAGCTACTTGGGAGGCTGAGGCATGAGAATTGCTTGAACCTGGGATGTGAAGGTTGCAGTGAGCTGATATCATGACACTGCACTCCAGCCTGGGCGACACAGTGACACTCTGTCTCAAAAAAAAAAAAAAAAAGAAGCCAGGCGTGGTGGCTCATGCCTGTAATCCTAGCACTTTGGGAGGCCGAGGTGGGTGGATCATCTGAGGTCAGGAGTTCAAAACCAGCCTGGCCATCACGGTGAAACCCCATCTTAAAAAAAAAAAAAAGAAAGAAAGAAAAAAAAAAGCTAGCCGGACACGGTGGCACACGTCTGTAATCCCAGCTACTTGGAGGGCTGAAGCACGAGAATTGCTTCAATCTACAAGACAGGGGTTGCAGTGAGCTGAGATCATGCCACTGCACTCCAGCCTGGGCCACAGAGCAAGACTCCATCTCAAGAAAAAAAAAAATTGTTTTTTAGAGATAAGAGTCTCACTCTGTCACCTACGATGGTCTCAAACTTCTGGGTTCCAGTGATCCTCCTCCCTTGGTCTCCCAAAGTGCTGTGATTACAGGTTTGAGCCACAACACCCAGCCTTGTTTTGTTTTACTAGATGGGTGTGTCATGTTATCTCTCCCTCTTTTTTTTTTTTTTGAGACAGGGTCTCACTTTCTTCACCCAGGCTGGAGTGCAGTGAGATGATCATGGCTCACTGTGGCATCAACCTCTTGGGCTCAGGTGACCCTCCACTCAGCCTCCCAAGTAGCTGGGACTACAGGAGCATACTACCTCACTCAGCTACTTTTTTTATATTTACATATTTTATTTATTTATTGAGACAGAGTCTCACTCTGTCTCCAGGCTGGAGTGCAGTGGCGCGATCTCGGCTCACTGCAACCTTTGACTCCTTGGTTCAAGCAATTCTCCTGCTTCAGCCTCCCGAGCAGCTGGGATTATAGTCATGCACCACCACGTCCGGCTAATTTTCGTATTTTTAGTAGAGACGGGGTTTCACCGTGTTGACCGGGCTGTTCTTAAACTGCTGACCTCGCGATCCGTCCACCTTGGCTTCCCAAAGTGCTAGGATTACAGGCTCGAGCCACCATGCCGGCCAGGAGTCTTCAAAGCATCACCACCTCAGCAAGGTCACAGATTGGAGCCCCAGCTGGGAGGAAACAGAGCTGTCAACATCAGATGAGCCTCAACAGAGACCAGTGCAGTCCCTACAGGGGATGATGAAAACTTTTCAAAGCCTACTGTCCCACGAGTAAAGTTTAAACCAATTGTCCGAGGACAGAGCCTACACTGATAAACAGTGACGTCATGGCAGAACAGTGGAAAACCCTGCAAGTTCTAGCCTTAATAACATCCAGAAGAGCTGGGTTACTAGAGCACAGCACCTCTCCCTGGTTTTAATTCAAAGGATTTGCCAGAATTTAATTTTTTTTCATGTAATTATTTGCTACAAAGGGTTAGAACCAGCTATGAAGTTAGAAGGCACACTCCCCCCAAGACTGCTCTCATTGTGTATATCAGTTTTTTTTTTTTTTTTTTAAACAGCGTCTCACTCTTCACCCAGGCTGGAGTGCAGTTGAGCAATCTTGGCTCATGCAACCTGCACCTCTGAGGCTCAGATGATTCTCCTGCCTCAGCCTCCCAAGTAGCTGGGATTACAGGCATGCACCACCATGACCAGCTAAATTTTTGTGTGTGTTTTTAGTAGAGATGGGGTTTTGCCATGTTGGCCAGGTGGGTCTCAAACTCCTGACCTCATAATCTACCTGCCTTGGCCTTCCAAAGTGCTGGGATTACAGGTGTGAGCCGCTGCGCCTGGCCCTGGCATTTTATTTCTTTTATCTTTTGCAGACAAAGTCTGGTTCTGGTGCTGAAGCTGGAGTGCAGTGGCAAGATATCAGCTCACTACAACCTCTGCCTTCCAAGTTCAAGCGATTCTCCTGCCTCCACCTCCCCAGTAACTAGGATTATAGGCATGTGCCACCATGCCCAGCTAATTTTTTTTGGTATTTTTAGTGGAGACAGGTTTTGCCATGCTGGCCAGTCTGGTTTCGAATTCCTGACGTGAGGTGATCTGCCTGCCCAGGCCTCCCTAAGTGCTGGAATTACAGGCATGAGCCAGTGTGCCCAGTCCCTACACTGTCTTTCAATGGAAGGAAGTCTAACTTAATTTTCCCACAAATGGCTTCCAGATCAACTCTCACTCAGGGCAAACACCAGATCCTTGCTCTCTGCAAGGAACCACAAATTAGTGCAGGTGGGAAAGGGGTAATCCCGCTTGGTAGAGAAAGGGGGTTCATGTGCCCTCTAGTGTTCACCACAAGCTACAGACGCCCTGCTGTGCTCTGCATGGGGACCAGTAATAATTACATAGTAGGTCAGCTTTGAAGTAACCAAGATGTCGATAAGTAAGTGGGTGAATAAACCAACTGGAGTCCATGCAGACAATGAACTATGTTCTGCGAAAGAATATATTCCACTAGAAAAGCAAAGAACTAGCTGCTTAGGAGGCTGAGATTGGAGGATCACTTGAGCCCAGGGGTTCAAGACCAGCCTGAGACCCCATCTCCATAGAAAAAAAAAATTAGCTGAAAGTGGTGGCACCTGCCTGTAGTCCAAGCTACTCAGAAGGCTGAGGCAGGAGGATCACTATGGTCCAGAAGTTTGAGGCGGCAGTGAACTATGATCTCACCACTGCACTCCAGCCTGGGCAACAGAGCAAAACCCTATCTTAAAAAAAAAAAAATTGAGTTGGGCATGATGGCTTACATCTGTAATCCCAGTGCTTTGGGAAGCGGAGGTGGGCAGATCACTTGAGGCCAGGAGTTCGAGACCAGCCTAGCCAACATAGCAAAACCTTGTCTCTACTAAAAATACAAAAAATTAGCCAGTCGCGGTGGTGAACACCTGTAGTCCCCAGCTACTTGGAAGGCTGCGGTGGGAGAATCCCTTGAACCCAGGAGGTGGAATTTGCAGTGAGCCAAGATTGTACCACTGCACTCCAGCCTAGTAACAGAGCAAGTCTCAAAAATAAAATAGTAATACTAATAAATTAAAAAGTCTCCCTAGGTAGCTACTCTGTGTTCACTTTATCTTATGAAAAGTGAGTTTACTGGGACCAGATGAAGACCTAATTTACTATGCCCCTACCTGCTCCTTTTCTCTAGGAATATGTGAATTACATATGGATACATTGTGGATATATTACATATGTGAATTATATTACATATGGATACATTACTCTCCCTCTTTCCCCTCCAGCCCACTTTTCCCCTTTAAATACTGAAACCCTTATAATAATCTTTGGAAAAACACACAGATCATGTGTCTGTGATTCTGTTTTCTTTTTTTTTTTTCTTTTCCCTCCCTCCCTCCCTCCTTCCTTCCCTCCCTTCCTTTCTTTCTTTCCCTTTCTGGCTTGCTTGCTTGACAGGGTCTCCCTCTGTTGCCCAAGCTGTGGTACACTGGTGTGATCTTGGCTCACTGCAACCTCCATCTCCTGGGTTCAAGCAATTCTCCTGCTTCAGCCTCCTGAGTAACTGAGACTGCAGGCACCTGCCATCACACCTGGCTAATTTTTTTTTTAAATAAGATGGGGTTTCACCATGATGGCCAGGGTGGTCTTGAACTCCTGACCTCAGGTGATCCACCCACCTCAGCCTCCCAAAGTGCTAAGATTACAGGCGTGAGCCACCGTGCCTGGCCCTGGCTAATATTTTTAGTAGAGACAGAGTTTCACCATGTTGGCCAGGCTGGTCTCAAACTCCTGAACTCAGGTTATCTGCTCACCTTGGCCTCCCAAAGTGCTGGGATTACAGGTGTAAGCCACTGCACCTGGCCCTGTGTTTATTTCTTCCAGGCATGCCCTAAACCTTGGCAAAATGAATTTCTAATTTGATTGAGATCTATCTCAGATAGTATTCATTCTTTTTTTTTTTGGTGGGGGGGGATGGAGTCTTGCTATGGCACAATCCTTGCTCACTGCAACCTCTGCCTCCTGGATTCAAGCAATTCTTCTGCCTCAGCCTCCCGAGTAGCTGGGACCACAGGCACGTGCCACCATGCCCATATAATTTTTGTATTTTTAGTAGAAATGGGGTTTCACCATGTTGGCCAGGATGGTCTCGATCTCCTGACCTTGTGATCCGCCCACCTTGGCCTCCCAAAGTGCTAGGATTACAGGCGTGAGCCACCACGCCCAGTCAGTATTCATTCTTAAATAATGAGTTGCTATTCATCATCGTCACTGTGCCTGCCACAGCATGGAAAAGGACACAGTATCCTTGTGGCTGCCCCGAGGTATGCCTCAAAAGGCCAGTCCAAGAGGTCTTCTATGGATGGCTGTGAATTGTGAATTCCCCAGAAACTCCTTCTGGTAAGACATGGTTGTGAACCAATGTTCTCTGAAAAGGAATTTGAAAAAAAAGAAAAAAAAGAACAACAACAACAAAAAGGAATTTGGAGGAAATAGATCGTATTCCAGTCAGCAGTTTGCAAACTGGGGAGATGCAGTGTTTATAGTGTAAAATGAAGGTACATCCCAGAGAACAAAGGGAGGGTTCAGGTTTTTTTTTTTTTTTTGATGGAGTCTGGCTGTCACCCAAACTGGAGTGCAGTGGTGCAATCTTGACTCACTGTAACCTCTGCCTCCTGGGTTCAAGCAATTCTCCTGCCTCAGCCTCCTGAGGGTTCATGTTTTATAGCAAAAATTCCATCCCAGGTTCCTAATCAAGTCTGTTCCTGCAAATGAGGGAATCAAACTCGCCTAGTTCTGACTGGTCAACACATTTGAGTTCTGACTGATTGGTTCAGGAGATCTATGAACTTCCCAGAGTTAAAACAGAGGTGTGAGTTTTGGGGGAACTCAGAGTACATGTGTGATCTCTATTCAGCAACTGGCTGCTTGGGTCTATTTAAAATTGAAGCCCAGTCAGCCACTCCAGATCCATCTTGAAGGACTGCCTCCTTCAGATTTATATTTGTTCACATGGTGAATCAGTAACAACATATGCAAGATGCCTGTGGCTCACCAGCTCCAAATAAGATTGCAAGAACAAAAGAACTGGCTTCATTGCACAGCCGCTAATAAAACGACTGACCTCTACACCCATCAGAAATGATAAAAATCGGGCCGGGCAGAGTGGCTCACGCCTGTAATCCCAGCACTTTGGGAGGGTGAGGCAGGCGGATCACTTGAGGTCAGGAGGTTGAGACCAGCCTGGCCAACATGGTGAAACCCTGTCTCTAATAAAAATACAAAAATTAGCCAGGCGTGGTAGTGGGCTCCTATAATCCCAGCTACTTGGAAGGCTGAGGCAGGAGAATCACTTGAACTCAGGAGGGGGAGGTCGTGGTGAGCTGAGATCATGCCACTGCACTGCAGCCTGGGTGACAGAGTGAGACTCCATCTCAAAAAAAAAAGTGTTTTTCTGTAACACATCAAAGGTGTATGCCTAGGGTGCACTCTTCTAGGTTAAAGAAGACTTAAGACTGGGCACGGTGGCTAACACCTGTAATCCCAGCACTTTGGGAGGCTGAGAAGAGAGGATCCCCTGAGGTCAGGAGTTCGAGACCAGCCCGACCAACATGGTGAAACCCCGTCTCTACTAAAAATACAAAAAAATAGCTGGGTGTAGTGGTGGGTGCCTGTAATCCCAGCTACCTAGGAGGCTGAGGCAGGAGAATAGCTTGAACCAGGAGTCGGAGGTTGCAGTGAGCTGAGATCACATCATTGTACTCCACATTGGGTGACGGAGTGAGAACTCCGTCTCAAAAAAAAGAAAAAAAAAAGGCCAGGTGCAGTGACTCACGCCTGTAATCTCAGCACTTTGGGAAGCTGAGGCGGGCAGATCACAAGCTCAGGAGTTTGAGACCAGTCTGGCCAACATGGTGAAACCCCGTCTCTACTAAAAATACAAAAATTAGCCGGGCATGGTAGCACATGCCTGTAGCACTCCAGCCTGGGCAACAGAGTGAGACACATCAAAAAAAAAAAAAAAAAAAAAAAAGAAAAAGAAAAAGAAAAAAAGAAAAGAAAATGAAATTATAGGGGTGAGATGACAGGATGTCTGGGATTTGCTTTAAAATACTTCCCTTGTCAGTGGTAATGTTTGAGACTACAAAGAAAACAAACAAACGAACAAAAACTTCTGTTGGCTGTGTGTGGTGGTTCACGTCTACAATCCCACCACTTTGAGAGGCTGAGGCGGGAACGCTGCTTAGGCCAGGAGTTCAAGATGAACATGGGTGACCGCTGCCTCAACTTCTCAGCTCAGGCGATCCTCCCACCTCAGCCTCCCAAGTAGCTGGGACTACAGGCACGTGGCACCCCATCTGGCTAATTTGTATATTTTTTTGTAGAGACAGTGTCTCGCTATGTTGCCCAGGCTGGTCTTGAATTTCTAGGCTCAAGCAGTCCACCCGCCTCAGCCTCACAAAGTGCTGGGATTACAGGTGTGAGACGGGGCGAGCCCAGCCCATCTTTCACATATTGACTGATGTCTCATGTTTCCCTAAAATGCATAAAAATGAACTGTGCCCCAACTACCTTGGGCACAAGTTCTCAGGATCTCCTTAGGGCTGTGTCACAGGCCATCGGTTACTTGTATTTGGCCGAGAATAAATCTATTCAAATATTTTCAGAGTTTAACTCTTCTTATGGACATAACTAAAGGTGCAGGTTCCAGGGATGAAGTTGGCCCCTTCCTGGAGCCCCGACTTCTGCCATCATCTACCCAGTTCCAAAGAGCAGTAAACCAGTGCCAGTGGCAGCTGCACGACCTCCACCTGCTGCAGCACACTGATGAAAGGAAGCCCTTAGTCATTCCCACTGGGCTAAGTAAGGCAAGGCGGAGCCAGCCACGTTCCACGTCTCAACTGAGTCTCTAATGCCCTCTGCTGGTCTTTCTAATCACAACAGTGGGAAAAATACCTTTATTTATTTATTTATTTTTGAGATGGAGTCTTGGTCTTGTTGCCCAGGCCGGAGTCCAATGACATGATCTCGTTCACAACCTCTGCCTCCTGGGTTCACGCGATTCTCCTGCCTCAGCCTCCCAAGTAGCTGAGATTACAGACATGTGCCACCACGCCTGGCTAATTTTGTATTTTTAGTAGAGACGGGGTTTCTCCATGTTGGTCAGGCTGGTCTTGAACTGCCCACCTTGGCACCCCAAAGTGCTGGGATTATAGGTGTGAGCCACTGTGCCCAGTCTTTATTATTATTATTTGAGATGGAGTTTTGCTCTTGTTGCCCAGGCTGGAGTGCAATGGCACGACCTTGGCTCACAGCAACCTCCATCTCCCAGGTTCAAGTGATTTTCCTGCCTCAGCCTCCCGAGTAGCTGGGATTATAGGTACCCACCACCATGCTCAGCTAAATTTTTATATTTTTAGGAGACATTCACCATGTTGGCCAGGCTGGTCTTGAACTCCTGACTTTAGGTGATCCACCTGCCTCAGTCTCTCAAAGTGCTGGGATTACAGGTATGAGCCATCGTGCCCAGTCTATTCTTATTTTGAGTAGAGATAAGGTATTGCTATGTTATCCAGGCCGTGTCTTTTGCTTTCATTGCATTTCTTTTTTATATATGTGTTTCTATATCCAATTTTTATTTACGGCAAGTGATAGCAGTATTTGACAATTTCTGGCAAGAATTATTACAATCAAAGGTAGTCCACAAGTTTTAGGATTAAGTCACAGAGTTGGGAGTTACAGAGTTTGAATCTTGGTTCTGCTTTGGAAAAATAAATTTTCTGAACCTCAACTTTTCCTCTGTAAAATTGAGATGCTGACTTAAACTAACTTGTGTTCAACCCACTCATTATAAATGCAAGGGTCAAATGCCAAAACTCGAAAAGCAGCAACCACACAAACATCACAACAAAGATGGTTGTTTTATCACCTGGTTTTATTAATTTGTCACAAGTCACTGAGGTAGCCTCATTCCCTTAATACTTTAGTTTTATTTTATTTTTTAGGGCTAGTTGATTCGGCAGGTGAGTTGTTATAGTTTTATTTTTTCAGTAACTTTGAGACAGGGGCTTGCTCTGTCGCCCAGGCTGGAGTGCAATGGTGCCATCTCGGCTCGCTGCAGCCTCAGTCTCCCAGGCTCAAGCCATTCTCCCACCTCAGCCTCCTGCGTAGTTGGTACTACAGGTGTACACCACCATACCTGGTTAATTTTTGTATATTTTGTAGAGACAGAGTTTCACCATGTCGCCTAGGCTGGTCTTGAACTCCCGGACTCAAGTGATCCTCCCACCTCGGCCTCCCAACGTGCTAGGGTTACAGGTGTGCACCACGGCACCTGGCTGTAAATCATACTTTTTTAAAAAAGTATTGACTAGGCACAGTGGTTCATGCCTGTAATCCCAGCACGTTGGGAGGCCGAGGTGAAAGGATCTCTTGAGGTCAGGAGTTTGAGACCAGCCTGGCCAACATGGAGAAATCCCGTCTCTACGAAAAATACAAAAATTAGCCAGGGATCATTGCACAAGCCTGTAATCTCAGCTACCCAGGAGACTGAGGAAGAAGAAGAATCGTTTGAACCTAGGAGGCAGAGATTGCAGTGAGCTGAGATTGTGCCTCTGCACTCCAGCCTGGGTGTCAGAGTAAGACTCTTATCTCAACAACAACAAAAATATAATTTACCATAACCTAGCTAAGCACCAGCTGTGTACACTAACTTATTTCTTTTCATAGAATTGTGTTTTAAGGTTACTGAAGTATAACATAACCAGAACCTATGATTCCATATAGTTTCCAGACCAGAAAATGCTTTATCCTTCCAAGCCACCTCCAGTAACTTACAATACTCATCTGGTAAAACCAGGTTGTTTTTGCAGAAAATTTCCCTGTAACATCCCAACAGTCACGACACTGTCAATTTCCTGGTTTATATTAGTTATGTCAGATGTTACCACTGGGGGCAAGTTGGGCAAAGGATATACAATATGCCTCTATTATTTTTCCAATTTTGAGACTATATTTAAAAATTAAAAACTTCAAACAAAAAATCGAAACAAAAATGTTACTTACTTTACTTTTTGAGGCAGGGTCTCACTCTGCTGTCCAGGCTGGAGTGCAGTGGCACAATCATGGCTCACTGCAGTGTTGACCTCCCAGGCTTAGGTGATCCTCCCACCTCAGCCTTCTGACTAGTGGGGCTACAGACATGGGCCACCAAGCCTGGCTAATTTTTCTATGTATATCTATTTTCAATACTCATTCAATACCTTTGGTATATATATGTATTTTTGTAGAGATGGGGTTTCACCATGTTGCCCAGCCTGCTGTTGAACTCCTAGGCTCAAGTTATCCGCCTGCTTCACCCTTCCAAGTATTTTAGTTTTTGAGAAAGGTCTCACTATATTGCCTAAACTGGTTCTGAACTCCTGATCTCAAGCAATCCTCCTACCTCAGCCTCCCAAAGAGCTGGGAAAGGCGAAAATGTTACTTATCAAAATGAAAGGCCAGGTGTGGTGGCTCACACCTGTAATCCCAGCACTTTGGGAGGGCTAGGCAGGCGTTCACCTGCCTCACCTGAGGTCAGGAGTTCAAGACCAGCCTGGCCAACATAGTAAAACCCTGTGTCTATTAAAAATACAACAGTTAGCTGGGTGTGTTGGCACACGTCTGTAATTCCAGCTACTCAGGGGGCTGAGGCAGGAGAATCGCTTGAACCCAGGAGACGGAGGTTGCAGTGAGCCAAGATTGTGCCACTGCGCTCCAGCCTGGGAGACATAGAGAGCCCCTGTCTCAATAAATAAATAAATACATACATAAAAGAGAGAATAAGTAATATAATAAAAACATTTCAACTCAAATTTTATTAAGTTAATTAATATTATTCTTTTTTTGTAGCGCCGGAGTCTTGTTACCTTACTCGGGATGCTCTCAAACTCCTGGCCTCAAGCGATCCTCTTGCATCAGTCTGCAAAATCCTGGGATTACAGACATGCACCACCACACCAGGCAACAACTCAAAAATCTAAATGGTCTTCGGAGAGTTTGCCAGTCACCTGACCAATGCGGTACCTCCCTGAGGAAGGACTCTGAGGCCCAATGAAAATGGCTTATATAAAAGGTTCAGGACCAGCTCTGGCAGTGATGAACATGGGTCAAGTCATTCTGCTGTCCCAATTCCTGGACCAAGGTGGCTTTGAATTAGCTTCAGCTGATAAAGAACAACGACGGAGGGCAGAAAGGCTCCCTAAACTTGAGCAAGTCCAGTGAGAAAACACTTTCCATATCATCTGTCTCAGTTGTTCTGGAGTTGAGGCTCAACACAACTGCACCACCCAGGCAAGCAGTTTGCCAGGACTGGGGGGCCTCAGAATTTCATCTCGAGGCCTCTGACTGTATCAGCGAGCGCGCCTGGCTCAGGGCGAGCCTATCCTTCTTCTCCTTCTGCAAGACCTGCTCCTCCCACAGCGCCTGGTCCACCTGATCGTCGGTGAGCACGACAGGCTTGTACTTCTCATCGAAAAGCCGCTCGTTGGTCTCAGAATGCAGCTGGCGGGTCTCGACCACCCGCAAATGCGCCGGCAGGTGCAGAAATTCGTCGTCGTTGATGTCGCAGTCGTGCATTCGGGCACCCAGCACCCACCAGCGGCCCACGAAGCCCACGTCCAGGATCCGTCCGGGGAAGTCGGTCCAGCGCGGCTGCAGGTAGCGGCAGCGCGCCTGGTAGAGGCTGGCCTGGGAGTCGAAGGGCGCCTCGTACACCAGCGAACAGAGCCCCAGGTTCACGTGGCGCAGCCGGCCACGGCCCCGAAGCCAGAGCAGCCGCTGCACGAAGGCTTCCGACTCGCGGTTGCGCGTGGCCGGCGCCAGCAGCAGGAGGGTCCCCGACGCCTCCAGCAACGCCTCCTCGAAGGCACCCTCGCCCGGCGCCAGCGTGCAGCAGGCCGCCGCGCCGCCCAGCAGCCCCACATAAACGGCCGCGCGTCCCGGCCGGGCACGAGCCTCCGCCGCCGCGTCCCTGCAGGCCTCGGCGTAGTCCCGGAGCAACGCGCGGGCCCAGGAGCCTGACGGAAGAGGAGTGAGGTAAGAGTGATGCGGCGCCGGACGCCCACCCTACCGCCTTCCGCTGCTACTCACCCAGCCGCGCCCACACTCCGGGCTTCGCCGCTACAGCGTTGCCCACCTCTGCGCGGCGCCGGGACCAAAGTCTCCTCAGAGCTGCCGCGGCCATCCCCTTCTGGCTTGGGGGTCCGTACTCTGGGAAGTAACTCCTGATACCCGAAGTTAAGAACCTGGGAGTCTCTTCTGCGCAAGCGCCAACTTTACCGGAAGTGGCTTCCCAACGGGAGCGTATAGAAAGAGGACCGGCGCCGGATGTTGCTGTCGTGTCCGAGTCGGTTCGATCTGACGGGCAGGCAGGCCGCGCAGGCGCAGAGAGCCCCAGCCACGCCGACCCAGGTGGCTTCAGGTGAGGGGGGCGGGGCGCACCTTTGGAGACTAGGCGACGAGTTCAAGCCTCCGTGGGTGCAGTTGGCCGCCAGGTAGGGCTGGGGGCCGAGGGACCGGCTCGGGGGCGCGGGGGAAGCGGACCTGATCGGCCTGTGTTCTCAGCGAGGGATGCGGAGACGCCCCTGAACGACCATGGCAGCGGCCGACGAGCTGACCTTCCACGGTGAGTGCGGCCCCGACATGGCGGGATGTCCTACTCCCGCCCCTCGCCAGTACCTCCCCGCCCATGCGGCTTCCAGCTTCTCTACCCCGAATCCCAGGCGGCTGTGAACTCTGACCCAGGAGTGAGACCTATCCCTGACTCGAACCCCGCTCCCGCCCTGAACTCAGACCTCAAACGCGAGCCTCTAGTCCCCAGACCCTGACCCCATCCCAGGAACAATCCTAACTTGCAGTTCCACGTTAGGAGGAAGGGAACAGGTGTCCTCCGGATGCCTCCAAACTGAGGAAGTTGGGCCCCCGCCTTGGGGGTGATCAGTGGCCCAGCAGAGCCTCCGCCCCCAGAGGAGCATCGGCTTGGCTTGGGCCCAGTCGAATTCTTTCCACCACCCCCGCAAAGTGCGTGTGTCCCATATCCCCCCTCCACAGAATTCGAGGAGGCCACTAATCTTCTGGCTGAGACCCCAGATGCAGCCACCACCAGCAGAAGCGATCAGCCAACCTCACAGGGGCACGTGGCTGTGGCTGTGGGCTCAGGTGACAGATATGGAGCCGAGGATGAGGTGGAGGAGGAGAGTGACAAGGCTGCGGTGAGTACCTGTCCTGCCTCCTGCCTCCGTGCAGCCCGCTGCTGACCCAGGCTGTTGGGGCAGGCACTGAATGTCCACTCTGTGTGTAGCTCCTGCAGGAGAAGCAGCAGCAGCAGCAGCAGCCCGGATTCTGGACCTTCAGCTACTATCAGAGCTTCTTTGATGTGGACACCTCACAGGTCGGGCCCGGGGAGGCAGGTGGGATGGAGCTCAGGGTGCTGGTAAAGGAACCAGGGTGCCCTGGAAGGGTTATGGTGGGACTGGTTATGGATCAGGACTGTGCGAACACAGGGAACACACACAATCTGGTGGGTTAGAGGAAGGCCTCCTGGAGGAGGTGAGGAATTGGCTGAGACCTAAAGGAGAAGGAAGGCAGGGTGGAGGGGAGCAGAAGTATGTTCCAGGCACAGGGAACAGCATATGCAGAAGACCAAAGGTGGGCCAGGCGCCGTGGCTCACACCTGTAATCCTTCTAGCACTTTGGGAGGCTGAGGTGGGGGGATCACCTGAGCTCAGGAGTTTAAGACCAGCCTGGCCTACATGGTGA
The DNA here is from genome assembly GCA_963573385.1 of Cacajao melanocephalus. Classification (NCBI taxonomy): domain Eukaryota; kingdom Metazoa; phylum Chordata; class Mammalia; order Primates; family Pitheciidae; genus Cacajao; species Cacajao melanocephalus. Next base: position 21,739 of record CAUYLG010017229.1, read on the forward strand.
AGCCCTATCTCTACTAAAAAGACAAAAATTAGCCAGGTGTGGTGGCAGGTGCCTGTAATCCTAGCACTTTGGGATGCTAAGGTGGGCGGATCACTTGAGGTCAGGAGCTTGTGACCAGCCTGGTCAACATGGTGAAACCCCATCTCTACTAAAAATACAAAAATTAGGCCAGGCATGGTGGTGCACACCTGTAGTCCTAGCTACTTGGGAGGCTGAGGCATGAGAATTGCTTGAACTCGGGAGGCAGAGGTTGTAGTGAGCCGAGGTTGTGCCACTATGCTCCAGCCTGGAAGAGTGTGAGATTCCATCTCAAAAAGTAAAAGAGGGAAGGGCTAAGCTCTTTCAGGTGGGGCATGGAGAGAGGAGGGTGGAGGTCAGTAGGGAAGGAGTCTCTCAGGACGAGAATCTCCTGGCAGGCCTCCATCCTTGACCTCGGCCTTGCCCCCAGGTCCTGGACCGGATCAAAGGGTCGCTGCTGCCCCGGCCTGGCCACAACTTTGTGCGGCACCATCTGCGGAATCGGCCGGATCTGTATGGTGAGTGAAGTCGTGTATTTGGTTCCTTTCATCGATCACTCCACAAGTATGGCCGAGTTGCAGACCCCAGTGTGCAGCTGAGGACAAATGAGTCACTCAGAGAGTGTGACTTACCTTCTGTTCAGGGAGACGGGGACATGAAGGGCTGCAGAGGGTGGTGGGTAGAGAGCAGCAGAGTGGAGAGGAGGAGCGGCCTTGCTGTTTTGCAGGGTGCGGCAGGGCGGGCCTCCCTGAGAAGGGTGAGGGAATGAGCCTTGTTGGCAACGGGAGGGGTGGGGGAGACCTAGGAAAAGATGATTCCAGAAAGGGCATGAGCTCCATGGCAGGAACTTGCATGAACTGCAGGGTGGCATTGCCACTGGAGCCAGTGAGCTGCAGGGAAGGAATGGATCACACAGGCCTCCCATGCTGTGGCGCGAAGGGATCTTTTGGTTTTTTTTTTTTTTTTTTTTTTTTTGGAGATAGAGTCTTGTTCTGTTACCCAGGCTGGAGTGCAGTGATGTGATCTCGGCTCACTGCAATCTCGGCCTTCCAGGTTCAAGCAGTTATCCTGCCTCAGCCTCCTGAGTAGCTGGGATTACAGGCACGCGCCACCACATGCGGCTAGTTTTTGTATTTTCAGTAGAGACAGAGTTTCGCCATGTTGGCCAGGCTGGTCTCAAACTCCTGACCTCAGGTGATCCGCCCGCCTCAGCCTCCCTAAGTGCTGGGATTACAGGCGTGAGCCACTGCACCTGGCTGAGAAGGAATCTTAGTTACGTGTTCTCGAGTCCCTCTCACCATCCTGCGGGGCTAGGGCAGAAGCCAGGAGGCTGGGGTGCAGGCGGCCACATGGTGGGGACTGTGGATGTAGAGAGTGGTGCTGGGTTCTGGAATGTGCTGTGGAAGTAGAAGCAACTGGCTTTGCCGCTAGACAGGTGGGGGTGGGGGGAGTGGGAGGGTAGGAGCCGAGGCAGGCTCTAGGGATGTCTGCCTGGACTACGGGATGGATGGAGTTGCTACTTATCCAGGGACCAGCTGGGCAGTGAGGGCAGAGGGCAAGGGTGGTGGGTGAAGCCGGAGATGCCCACCTGGGAGCTTGAACTGGAGGCTGCAGTTCTCAGGGCAGAGCCTCAGGCTCTAGAAGAGGCGAAAGGCCCTGGGCTTGGAGGAGGTCACACCAGGAGGGAACACAGACATGGAAGGGGCCGAGGACTGGGCCCAGCTGCTTCCCATGGCTGAAGGGGTCAGAGAGTCAAAGAGGAGGTGACAGGGATTGAGGAACTGGCACCAACGAGGTGAGACACAGGCCGAGGGTGTGCAGTCCTGAGTGTTTCCGGGAGGGGATGAGCTGAGAGCCGGCACTGGGCTTAGCCGCTGGGAGGCCCCCGGTGACCTGGTGAGTCAGGCAGGGTGCTTAGGAAGAGGCTGGGGTTTCAGCATACTTGAGTCAGGATACATCTGTCTGGTTGTCCTGGGAGCACAGGATCTGGGACCCTGACTGTGCCTCCTACCCCCAGGCCCCTTCTGGATCTGCGCCACGCTGGCCTTCGTCCTGGCCGTCACCGGCAACCTGACACTGGTGCTGGCCCAGAGGAGGGACCCCTCCATCCATTACAGCCCCCAGTTCCACAAGGGTAAGCAGATGGGCAGGCCCAATGTCTGGCAGGGCCCCGGGGGACAGGGGGTGACTACTCGCCTTGCCCCCAGTGACCGTGGCAGGTATCAGCATCTACTGCTACGCGTGGCTGGTGCCGCTGGCCCTGTGGGGCTTCCTGCGGTGGCGCAAGGGTGTCCGGGAGCGCGTGGGGCCCTACACCTTCCTGGAGACTGTGTGCGTCTACGGCTACTCCCTCTTTGTCTTCATCCCCATGGTGGTGAGTGTGGCCCGGCGTGCAGTGGGTGGTGGCTGTGTGGGGCCCCCTGGCGTGGTCACCTGCTGCCTGTGTCACTCCCAGGTCCTGTGGCTCATCCCTGTGCCTTGGCTGCAGTGGCTCTTTGGGGCACTGGCTCTGGGCCTGTCAGCTGCGGGGCTGGTATTCACCCTGTGGCCCGTGGTCCGTGAGGACACCAGGCTGGTGGCTGCAGCGCTGCTCTCTACAGTCGTGCTGCTCCACGCCCTCTTGGCCATGGGCTGTAAGGTACGGGTCTGGGGTGGCCACGGGTGGGCCGAGGGGCTGGGGCAGGTCTGCTGGCCCTGCCTCTTACCCCAGGGATCCTGTGCAGTTGTACTTCTTCCAGTCGCTGCCTCCGGAGCATGTGACTCCTCCACACCAAGCCGCATCTCTGCCCACAAACATCCCACTGCCCCCTACCCTGCCTCGGTCCATGACTCCCTCCTAGGAAGGCCCGGGTCCCACAGGTAAGGGACTGTTCCCAGCTGGGCTGAGGGGGCTGCCCTTCCACCCCCGCCCCCGCCACCCTGTGAAGGCGAGAGGTCCTGGGGCCATTCTCAGGCAGTTCTCTCTTTTAGGCAATACCTATGTGGACCAACCCCTCTGCCTGTCCTGCCCCCCAGACAGTGACTGAACGCTTCTCTGACACCTTGAGATGACTCTGCTACTTTCCAGACTTTTCTTACAAAGCAAACACTTTTATTTTCTATGCAAAGGTGATTCAGAGAATTTATATAAAGGCGGGCGAAGGGCAGCCGAGCAGGGAGCTTTGGGACAGGGCCGGGGCCCCAATACCCCCCAGGGCTGCCTGCTTTCCCTCCCATGGCTCCCCTGGCACAGGAGGGAGAGCCAAGGGGGCACCCCAGCCTGGACAGTGCCCGCTCTGCCTGGGCGCACACATGGTGGGCCTGAGCTCCAGCATCTGAACTTGGGGGTGTGAAAAACAGGGGAGCAGAAGGAGAAGAAACTGCCTGTGCTGCAACACGTTTCCTCGTTTATTTTTTCTTTCTTTTTTGGAGGGAGAGGTCCCTGCAAGGCCCCTTCCCAGGCAGGGGAGGGACGGAAATGCCGTCACAGTAGTAGGGACTGGAGCGTCTACAAAGACAGAGGGGAGATACTCAGACCTAATGGTAGCTACAAGGAAAGAGGACACCTTCCATGAGAGATCCTTGAGGTGTCCTTGTCTGCCCCAAGCGGATGGGGGTGGCCTTCCCTCTGGGCCCAGGGCCTGCAGCCACCTGCTCTAACTAACTAACTCTGGGTGGGGGAGGTGGGGGGGGGACCTGCAGGGGCTCAGGGACAGGACAGCAGCAAGAGGCAGGGGCCGAGGACGGAGGCCTTCCCAACAGCGGGGTGGGTTGTACATTCAAGTGTGAGGTGAACCCTTTGGTGGGAGGGGGCCCCTGAAGCCTTGGCGGGGCCACCCCTCCCCACGGTGCCTCTGAGTCTGGGGAGAGGGGCTGCTGGCTCGGCCCAGCCGGCTTGGCTTCTCAGAGGGTCTGTGGATTGACACTGGTTCTTTTCGTAAAAAAATAAAATTAAAAAAAGCAGCATGTCACGTCCGTTGTGACCGAGGCCTGGTCATCGAAGGGAAGCCCTGGCTGGCCAGGCCACCTTCCCACTGGAGACAGACAAGGGGGCAGGTGCCGAGGGACCTGGCAGGCAGGGTGGGGCAGCCTGGGCTGGGTGGCAGCTGCTCCCTCCCTGCAGCCAGTCCCAGCAGATGACAAGCCCAGGTAAGGGTGGAGCAGGCAGGAAGGGGACGAGGGATCCCACAACATGATCCTGTGTAAAATATGGCAGCGACACACGCTCAGGGTCGGGAGGTGGAGGTGGGGGTGAGGGTGGGCATGGCGGCAACGTCGTCGTGTAAAAAAGTGTCCCAGTTCCCATAGCAAAGAGGGCTGTGACCGGGTGTTTGGGCTTCTCCAGTACAAGGGGGAAAGCCGCCCGGCGGGGGGGCGGGCGGGAACATCATTTGGTTTCCTGGTGCTGTCAGTCCTCGGGGCGGGCCCCTAGCTCCCGTAGTGCATGGTGTTGGTCGGGATGGACATGGGCGACGCCATGGAGATGGCAGGGCCGCCCATGGTGAACTGGCTGTTGACTGCATAGTGGGCACTCGAGCTGCTACCACCGCTGCCCTGGGCGCCGGAGGACCCTGTGGGGCGGGCAATGGCACTGAGGGGCTGCCCTGACCTGCCCAGCCCCCAGGCAGAGTCACAGAGAGAGAAAGGGTAGGCGAGAGGGCAGGTGGGCGGCCGGACAGAGGGTGGCGACTCACATGCTAGCTCGGCCCCCATGGGCCCTGCTCCTGCCACCCGCATTACCTTGGACAATCCCTGTGCTCATTATGGAGCCCATCCGGGAGTGGGTGTGATTGACAATCCCCGTGTTGGCTGCGCAGCAAGAGGGAGGAAAGAAGGAAGGGAGACGGCGTCACCGCCCCCAGCCACCCAGCCCTTACGCAGTGGCGGGCTGCAGAGCGAGGCAGAGAGGATGGAGGGCCTCGGCCGAGAGCCCCCAGGAAGAGGAAAAGGTGAAAGGACCAAGCACGGGCCGACCCGGTCACCAGAGGCCCTTCCTGGCCCCCTGGCAGTCCTGGGCACGGCTCCCCGCTGCCCCTGGCCCTGGGGAACACTCACCTAAAGGAATCAGGTTGTTGTGGCCTACGCTGGAGCCACCAGCAATAACACTGCTCAGGTCGTAGGCGGTCGGCATCCCTGTGCCAGAGAGGGAGACATCAGTGCTGGGGGCGGAGAGGCCAGGCCTGTGGGTGCCTCCCGGGTTGGCTAGGCGCCGGGGCGGGCCCTCCTCACCTGCCACAGCCATCCCGCTGCTGAGGTTGTAGGTGCTGCCCGTGTTCCACATATTTTCGGAGGGAGATGTGTAGTGGGAGCCGGGTGGGGGCGAGGGCGTCGTGCCCGTGTATCTGTGGCAGAGACGGAGCTATGGGCAGGGGCAAGGGGGCTGCAGGCCTGGGGCACCCCCCCATGCAGGCTGGGGGCCCCTCTTACCTGAAGAAAGGGTTTTTCAGATCCAGGAGGTTACTGGATTTGGAGCCGGTCTGGTCCACCTGCGCCACAATACTGATGTCGTAGCTCTGTCTGCAGAGAGGGTGCGGGCAGCGGCATGAGCGGCGGGCAGATGGACCCCTGCCCCCAGCCCCAGGCAGCAGTCGCACCTTTTGTTGGCAATAAGCAGACATGTCCCTGAGAGCGTGTCCCCTGCCTTGGCAAACAGTGGTGATTGGAACAGGCACCGCACCTGGTACCAGTGGGTCAAGGGCTCTGTTGGGGCTGTGGACAGCCACACGGTCATTCTGTGGAGCAGGAACAGGCACGGACTTGAGTGGGCCAGCACCACCACTGGGGCCACCACCCTGTATGCCTTGAGCCCTCCCTGGGCACCTGCCCCCCCGTCAGGGACCACTGGGACCCTGGAGCAGAGATGGGCTAGCCCCCTGGCAGTCCCAGACACATACATGAGCACACACACGTGCATACGAGGGACCCACAGCCACGAGATGCCTACTCACCCTGACATGTGCCGAGAGATGGACACAGGCCTATGAGGGACAGACACTGGGAACGTGGGACACACACACACACGCACACGCACACACACACGCACACACACACACACACACACACACACACACCCCACCCAGTCTCTTGCTCTGAGACAGGCTCTCACTCTCACTGGAAGGAATGGTGGAACCTGGAGCCACGTTCCACCCTCCTAGCCCTCAGCCAGGTCGTAGCTGCAGGAAGCCCTGGGTGGGGTGGGGGGGCAGGAAAGGCTGCTCTGCTCTGCGGCACTCACATGGAGCCGATGAAAGCAACGTCAAACCAGAAAGCCAGGCCGTGGACCAGCCCTGAATGCAGCATGTGGAATTTGAATGGGATTTCTATCCTGGAAGGCAAAGGGCAGTGGCTGCTGGGGAAGCCAGGCAGGTGCTGCCGAGAGAGAAGAGGGGGTGCCAGGTGCAGAGGCCCGGGGCCCCCGCCCACCACCTGCCCTGGGACGGCAGGATGCCGGCGGGAGCCAGGGGTGGCCCTGACCTTCGGCCTGAGCCAGAACTGGGAGGATGGAGTGTGGGTGCCGGTACCTGTGCAAATCTCCTTCTTTGGCTTCTAAGAAGTTCACCGTGTACTTGACGGACTTGGCCATCAGGATCCGGATGTCAAACGTGTCCTGGGAGAGACCACAGGTGTGACCATATGGCGCCAGGGCCAGCGTGGAAGAGGAGAGCCCTGCCTCTTACCCCAGGTCTGGCCACCGCCTCTAGGCTGTGTAGCTAAAACTAGCTTGCCCTTCTCAGACACACCGCGAGGAGAGTAAACTGGCACAATGCCACCAAGGGCAATTAGGTGGCAGCTCTCAAAATAACAAGTGTTTATTCACATACAAGATTTGGCACTCCAGGCAGGAGTTTAACTTCCAGATACATGAACACATCAAGAAACTTACATGGAAAATTACAGACTGTCCGTGGCAGTGACACACTGGAAACCATCTAATTAAACCAATGACGGCCCACCCATCGAAGACCATGCGGATGTGAGAAAGAATGAAGAGGCTCTTTATGAACAGGTGGGGAAAGATCTTCAAGCTAAATCATTAAGCAAGTTAACAAAAAAAAGCAAGCTAAAGAACTAGGTGCTAGCTGGGTGTGGTGGTGTGTGCCTGTAACTCCAGCTGCTCAGGAGGCTGAGGCAGGATGATTGCTTAAGCCCAGGAGTGTGAATCAAGCCTGGGAAACACAGGGAGACCCTGTCTCTTAAAAAAAACAACAACACTGGTGCTGATGTCCACTCCCAGTGATGTTTATATCCAACTAATGTACCTGCTGTGAACTATGTGAACCAAATAAAATACAAAGAAAAGAAAAAACCAGTTGTTGGAAGCACCAAGGACCAACCAGAGCAGCCAGGACTTTGGGGATCAAGCTTCTGGAAAAGAAGGAAATGCCCTTTCTGGCCTCTGCCTTTTTCCCATGGGAAGGGCAGAAAATGGCCACCTCGACGTTTCAGCAGCTTCCCTGGGTGGGGAAAGCAGAATAGGAGCTCATGGTTATCAAGGCAGCTTAGACTCAAGGGGCTGCAATGTCAAAGCAAAGGGAAATAAGTGCAGGAGGGCGAAGTGGGCGGTGCGCACTCAGTGCACCTGTGAAATTGCCCAACTCTTGAGCTTTGAGGGGGGCAGGGCATCAGAATATAAGACACCAAGCAGAAGGCTGCTAGTAAGAGACTCAAGGCCAGGCGTGGTGGCTTACGCCTGTAATCCCAGCACTTTGGAAGGCCGAGGGGGGGCGGATCACCTGAGGTCAGGAGTTCAAGACCAGCCTGGGTAACGTAGTGAGAGCCCATGTCTACAAAAAATAAAATTAGCTGGGCATGGTGGTGCACTCCTGTAGTTCCAGCTACTTGGGAGGCTGAGGCAGGAGGATCACTTGCGTCTGGGAGGTCAAGGCTGCACTAAGCCATGGCATGATTGAGCCATTGCACTCCAACCTGGGCAATAGAGTGAGACCCTGGTTCAAAAAAAAATACAAAAAAAAGCTCAGGGGAGGTTCAGAAGCATATTGGTGATGAGGCTAACCACTGGACTTGCATTAAGATTACTGAAGGCAGTAGGCTAGGCGTGGTGGCTCACGCCTGTAATCCCAGTACTTTGAGAGGCTAAGGCAGGCGGATCACAAGGTCAGGAGTTTGAGACCAGCCTGGCCAAAATTGTGAAACCCCATCTCTACTAAAAATATAAAAATTTGCCAGGCATGGTAGCAGGGGTCTGTAGTCCCAGCTATTCAGGAGGCTGAGGCAGAAGAATCACTTGAACCGGGGAGGCAGAGGTTGCAGTGAGCCGAGATTGCGCCACTGCACTCCAATCTGGGTGAAAGAGCAAGACTCCGTCTCAAAAAAAAAAAAAAAATTACCGAAGGCCATACCCTAAAGTGGCAGTTTCTCAAATTGTGGTCCCTTCCAGGGCACCCTCTTAATACAACATTTTCATAATAACACCAAAATATTTCCAGCTTTTTTCATTCATTCACTCCCTGAAGCGGATGGATCACCTGAGGTTAGGAATTCAAGACCAGCCTGGTCAACATGGTGAAACCCCATCTGTATTAAAAATACAAAAATTAGCTGGGTGTGGTTGTGGGCACCTGTAATCCCAGCTACTTGGGAGGCTGAGGTGGGAGAATCACTTGAACCTGGGAGGCAGAGGTTGCAGTGAGCTGAGATCACATCACTGTAGTCCACGCTGGGCAACAGAGCGAGACTCCATCTCAAAAAAAAAAAAAAAGGAAAAAACCAAAAGCTCAATAGGATCTTCAATGTTTGAGTGTGTAAAGGGGTCCTTAGACCAAAATGTCTGAGAACAGTTGCCCTACGGGGAATGCAGGAAAGAGATCAGCCAGTGGAATCTGAAAAGCACCCTCGAAGTATCTCAGGTGCCTGACAGGACCATGGTGACCTCTCTACTTGCGATGTGCCTGAAGAAGAACAAATCCTTGGAAGGAAAAGCATCATTCAGTGCCTGCATGATTTTTCATTCTGGCATCCAATGATCAGGCACACCAAGAGACAAGTACAAAGGACCAGCGCCCAAAACCAAGAGACAAAGCAGATGAAACATACCTACCACTCTTCCAGACAGTGAAAGTCACCAGAGACTTAGAATTAGTATTCACAAAATAAGAGTTTAAAAAAAAAGAAAAATTTCATACAGAACTGCCTGGGTGCGGTGGCTCACGCCTATAATCCCAGCACTTTGGGAGGCCGAGGCAGGCGATCACCTGAGGTCAGGAGTTTAAGACTAGCCTGGTCAACATAGTAGAGATGGTGAAACTGCACTCTAGCCTTGGCAACAGAGAACAGAGGAAGACTCTGTCTCAAAAAAAAAAAAAAAAAAAAAAAAAATGCTGGGCATGGTGGTTCACCTGTAATTCCAGCACTTTGGGAGGCCAAGGCGGGCAGATCACCTGAGGTCGGGAGTTTGAGACCATCCTGACCAACATGGAGAAACCCCGTCTCTTAAAAAAAAAAAAAAGCCATTGTAGCTCAATCACTATCAGAAAAAAATAGATTTTAAGGCAAAAAGTAAATCTTTACTGGATAGATCTAGAAATAAAAAGACCTTTTTATCTCTGGTATAGTACTAGAGATACTTTACTAGGGATAAGAGACATTTCATAACGACAAAAGTATCAATCAACAGGAAGAGACAATAATCCGAAACCTATAGTACACCTGATAATACAATACAAAATACATAAAGCAAAAACTATCAAAATGGAAAAATCAGTATATCTATATTCAATGATAGGAAAAATAGAAAAAAAAATCAGTAATGATAAAGAAGATATGACCAATTTGATGAACAGGTGGCCTAACTGATGTTGATGTAGCACTGTACTCAGCAGATGATTAGTATATTTTCCAAAGGCGTACAGAGCATTAACCAAAAGAGAATGTATCCTGGACTTACAACAACTCTGGACAAGTTTCAAAGGAATGAAATCATACAGTGTATGTTCTTTGAACAAAGAGAAATCAGGATAGAACAGTATGTTGATTATGCTATATTTTGTGAGGAAAAAGGTTAAATAATACATGTATTTGTGTATGTATGTTTAGCAGTAATACCTCCAGAAAGACAAGAAACACTGTTTGCTTATAGAAAACTGAACGGTGCAGCTGGGACAGAGGTAGGGAAGCTTTTCTCTTCTACACGCTTTTGATTTTTTCTTTTTGTTTTTTTTCAACTTGAGTATCACAGGATTTTTTTTCCTTTTGAATTCTAAACCATGGATCTTATATCAAAAATCTCAAGTAAAATCAATCAATAAATCACATCAGCTCACCAAAGATAAATTCATCTAGTAACGGTTATTTATTTATTTTAATTTTTAAAAAGCGATGGGGTCTCTGTGTTGCCCAGGCTGGTCTTGAACTCCTGGGCCTACCTAACCCTCCTGCCTTGGCCTCGTCTAATAATGCTCTGCATGTATTTCATGTCTGTGTGCTAAGTATCTACATACATTGACTTTTTGCCCCCAAATCTCTGTGAGAGAGCTCTGTTCAGGGCAGAGGAGAGGGCTCAGAGAGGGGCAGTCGCTTCCCTAGGGGTGGTGCACAGCTGCAGAGCAATGCCACGTGATAACTGCAGCGGGGCCCTGGAGGCCCTACTCACCACCACAGGCTGCCGGAAATACTCATCCACCGCGGCGCCTCGGAGGGCCGACAAGTCCACTCCGTGGAAGGATGGCTGGTACCTGTGGACAAGCCCCACCCCCACAGCAAGGTCAGCGCTGCAGAAGAGGCAGGTGAGATAGCCCTGCCTTCTCTTCCAGGCAGCCCTCATCTAGCCCAAGTCTTTCAGAAAAAGAGGAGTGGGGGCCCCCGTGGGGAGCTGGGGGTTGTCCCTGAGAAGGCAGGCTGTGGGGCCCAGGCGAGATACCCAGGGCACACTCACCAGAAGTTGGCCTTGGTGAACTGCTCCATGTAGAGCTGTTCATCCGTGAAGGGTGCAAGGTGGACGTCACCAATGGTAGGGAACATGTTTCCTGGGAGTGGGGGCAGGGAGGGTGCTGGCATCAGGTGACACATCCCACACTGCCTGGCAGAGCTTCCAAAGGACCCCAAGACCCCCAACTTTGGGTGTTCCCAGCCTCTTATTCATTCAATCCTGCACTCCTGCACAGCGGCACCCAGCGCCTATTCTGATGAGTGTTTCATCGCCACCACGGGTACTGACTCCAGCTGAGGCTGGAGTCCCATTACTAGACCTGGGAGGTGTGAAGGGACCTGTCAAGGCCTCAGAGAAAAGTGCACAGTGCCCAGGAGCCTGCGATGCAGCCAGGCGCTGCCTCTCAGGCCTTGCCGTCTGTGCACATGTGCAGCCAGGAAAGCAAAGCAAAGTTGGTCTGGACAGAGGGAGGGTGGGCCCCATGCCACGCCAACGCCACTGGGGGCCTCAGATGAGGCCGAGAGCTGGGTGGGGGAAAGCTGAATCCACACCACAGGGACTGCTGAGGTTCTGGCACAGGCGCCTGGCTGGCAGGGGGGGCCGCCTGGCCTCCCTGGTCTGGGCACATGGCCTGAGAGGGAAGGGCAGGGCCTCCCTCTGTGACTCAAGGGTAGATGCATGAGTCAGGGCCAGCGGCAGGGAGGGCCAGGGCCCCAAAGCCCCGCCTCCCCTGAGGAGCACCTGGCCTCCACATGTGGGCCCCCCAGCCTTGCAAGCTGGAGGGGGAGGCCCTGAAGTACCAGTGGGACGCTGCCTCCTCCTTACGCCACCAGGCTGTACCCGAGGCAGGAGATGCTGGGCTGCAGCCACTGGAATGAGGAGGGAGATATACATGCTGCGGCCTGTGCCCCGGGGGACCTGGGGGCACCTCGGAAAGTGACCCAGCCCAGAAGGCACCTCTGGCTCCTGCTGGTCAGGAGGCATGTGACTTGGGGAGGGAGGGCTGCCTTTAACCCCCGGAAGTGCTTCCTGAGCTGCACAGGAGCCCACTCAGCCTCCTGCTTCTCCGCAAGCAGGCTGCTGGGCCAGGGGAGGCTTGTGCAGCTGCCCGTCTGGCCACACCCCTGTATCCCGTCAGGAGGGGCTCCCTCTGCTGGGGCTGTCCCTACCCCCATCCCCACCATCAGGGCTGAACGGGAGGAGGGTGGAGCCCACGGCCCCTGGAGCAGCCTTGCTGCCTCCCACACTCACGCTGGAGACATGGGACACAGCTGGGGGAAGCCACCTCCCACCTCTAGGAGCAGAGCCAGGCAGGACTCTAGGGCCTGGATCCAGGGAGGGCCAGAGGACATGAGTGGGAACTTCCTCCGGCCCCTGCCTGCACAGGCCCCACCAGCCTGCTGCTGCCCATGCTCCATCCCACGGCTGCTACCCTGGCTGGGGACCCCTGTTCTCCACGCACACGCACACACACGCACAGCTGCTTGCCTGTACAGAAATGCTCAGACACGCATGTGCCCAGCATGAGAAAAGCCACAGACACACGCCTCAGGCGTCAGGGCTGCACAGACCTCTGAGACAGATGGGCAGATAGAAAGAGTCACACAGGCAAGGCACGGTGACTCATGCCTATAATCCCAAAGTGTTGGGAGGCCAAGGCGAGCAGATCATGAGGTCAAGAGTTCATGACCAGCCTGACCAACATCGTGAAACCCCATCTCTACTAAAAATACAAAATGTAGCTGGGTGTGGTGGCACATGCCTGTAATCCCAGCTACTTGGGAGGCTGAAGCATGAGAATCGCTTGAACCCAGAGGTGGAGGTTGCAGTGAGCCAAGATCACGCCACTGCACTCCAGCCTGGGCGACAAGAGCGAAATTCCATCTCAAAAAAAGAAACAGACACCCAGTGACCAGAGGCCACACCCAGAGGCACAGATGGAAGGTGATGGAGGGGCTCGACACACAGCTACCTCACCCCTCACGCACGTACACACGCATCCACACCTCTGCATTAGTACGCATACTCTCCCCGCTCACCTCCTGGACTCTGAGAGCAGGGCTTGTTGGGGAACTGCTGACCATAGAACCTGTCCCAATCCCCACTCCCAGCCAGAGGCTGTCCCACAGGAGCAGAAGGTGGGATGGCAGAGGTGCCAGGAGCTCCTCTGGACCCTGTCTGGGTGGGTGGGCAGCTGGGTGTCTGGCCATGTTTGGGGCCTGGGGCGTCAGAAGGCACATCTAGCAGGAATGGGGTTGGGGTGGAAGTGGGGGAAAGGCCTAGGCTTCCCAGCACCCTGGGCCACTGACAGTAAGCAGCGAGCTGAAGCACTGATGGCCTGGCTCAGCGGCTCCACGGAGGAGCCCGGCCTGTGTGCCCCCACGCTCACCGCTGGGCTTCAGATACTTCTTGGCGTGGAGGTAGCTCTCTAGCATGCGCTCGTTGAAGAGCATGTAGCCCATGGGCTCCGAGATGATGATGTCCACCTGCTCGGGGAGCGACACCTCCTCCACCTTGCCCGGGATGACCACGATGCGGTCCGTCAGGTTGTTACTCTTCACCAAGACCTGCAGGTGGGCGGTGCCACGTGGGCTTCCCTGTGCCTTCCTGCCGCAGGGCCCTCCCCAGTCCTCCTCTCAAGGGACGGCCTCCTTCCGCACATGGCCACTGAGTCCCCCTCTGCCTCCTTCGCTGGGGCCCTAACCATGGCTGCCATTGGCCCAGCCTGTTAAGAGCTCACTGTGGGCTGGGTGCGGTGGCTCACATCTGTAATCCCAGCACTTTGGGAGGCCGAGGCAGGAGGACTGCCTGAGCTCAGGAGTTGGAGACCAGCCTGGCCAACATGGCGAAACCCCCACTCTACTAAAAATACAAAAAATAATTTTTTTTTGAGACAGAGTCTCGCTCTGTTCCCCAGGCTGGAGGTAGTGGCACCATTTTGGCTCACTGTAATCTCTGCCTCTCAGGTTCTAATGATTTTCCCACCTCAGCCTCCCAAGTAGCTGGGACCACAGGTGCCTTCCACCACACCCGGCTAATTCCTTGCATTTTTAGTAGAGATGGAGTTTCACCATCCAGGCTGGTCTCAACCTCAAGTAAGCCACTGACCTCAGCCTCCCAAAGTGATGGGATTACAAGTGTGAGCCACCGCACCCAGCCTAAAAATACAAAACTTGGCGGGTTGCGGTGGTGGATGCCTGTAGTCCCAGCTACTCAGGAAGCTAAGGCAGGAGAATTGCTTGAACCAGGGAGGTTCAGGTTGTAATGAGCCAGGATTGCACCACTCCACTCAAGCCTTTGCAACAGAGTGAGACTCCAAAAAAAAAAATAGAGTTCACTGTGACCCCAGCTCTACCTCAGGGCCCTCCCCTGCCGCAGCCTCCTAGGTCCCCCACCCTGCTTTGACAACTGCAGGTGGCCACAGAGAGGAGGACGAGCTGACATCACAACTGCCAGCAAAGCTAAAACTGGAAGCACCCCCAACCCTGTGATTCCAGGGCAGATACAACCACACATGGGAGAGGGGCTCAGGACAGCAGTGTTGGCCATGTGAAGACCTGGAAAGAATCTGAGTGTCGCTATGGATGCAATGCAGCTAAAGCAACAGCGGCCCAACTGGGCATGGGGGTGCTCTGCGGCTGTAAGACAGAGCCAAGGATGGCCCCTCCATAACCCTGGCAACCCCAGATCCATGGGAGAGGCAGAGCAGGGAGAGGAGGGTACAGCCTCTGCTGGTGCGAGAGGATGCTTGCATCTATAGCCACGGAACAGCTCTGCTCAGAGTTTGTGGCCCCTCTCACGATGGGGCTAGGGGGTGAAAGCTAGGGGGCAAGGAGAGCATGCTATTTGCTCTTTTTTAGCTTTTACATTTTGAACCTTGTGAGTGAAGGTTTCAGTGCAAAAAAGAGAAAGACGGGAGATGACACGTGCCCCTGACTGCTGGTCATGAGGGGAATCATCTCACGCCCCGAAGCCCTCACCGCAATGACTGTTTTGGGAACAACAAAGAGAGTGAAGCACAGAAGGAACGTTCCCCAGGCCCCTCGGTCTCAGGCTTCTCTAGGCTGGGGCTGGCATGGCTCTTAGGGGTGAGGATGAGGCTAGGTGGGCACTAGTCAGTGGGACACTGACCTCAGCATGCTGGGCCATGGTGCTGGCTTCCACCGCGTAGATTTTCCGTGCTCCAGCTTGGGCGGCAAAAAACGACAGGATCCCCGAGCCACAGCCAACGTCAAGAACGATCTGAGGAAGGAGTGGGAGGTAAGAGTGAGACACGGGAGGTGAGGATGACTGGGAGGTGACAGTGATCATAAGGGATGTGCACGTCATGAGGCATCAACACCTGGGTCTGTCTTCACTCTCAATGTCTGCCTTTCATGGGCTCTGGGTCAAAATGAAGGGAGAACTGAAGATGAGCCATGGGCCAGGCCTCTGGGAGGAGAAGCCCTGGGGAAGCTCCCACTTTGGCCCCAACCCTGTGGCCTGCAGGCCTCTGGATCGTCTGGGGTGAGAGGCACGGGCCTCCCCTGGAAGCTCACTAGCAGCTGAGAATCATCTTTCTGGGGCCTCCATAGTTCTTGCATGGAGGAAAGGGGCCCGGGCTGTTGGTGGCAGCATCCCCCAGCTCTATGCTGATTCATGCCTGGAGAAGCAGCCCCCGTCTTGGCTGGGGCCGGTGAGCTGGGCCGGCTAGGCTCCCTGCAGGGATACTGGCCCCGGTGATGGTCACTCATGGCAGAGTTCAGGCCAGGGTCTGGAAGAACACACCACACATTCTGGATTTGTGGGATTGCTTCCACATGAGTAGACCGAGGGCAAACATTCCTGGTGGTGACAGGCATGAGCTTTCAAAGGACAAATGCTCTGGGCGGGGTGAGTGCCTGCAGGGGAAGCTGGCGTCAGGTGGGAAGGCCTCGGGGTACTGCTCAGAGTTCCAGATGAACTAGGAAATGGATCTCCACCCTTGGGGAGTGACAAGGGACTTTGCCAAAGGTGGACACCCTTCCCAGACCCCAGTGGACACCCTTCCCAGACCCCAGTGGCCCGGCCAGGAGGAGGCTCAGGATGGCCCGGCGGGAGCAGACACTCCTATGTCAGGACTCCTCCTCCCCAGGGCCCAGCATCCTCTTGGACAGTCATCGATGCTAGGGAGGCATGACCCAGGCACTGGATGAGACAGCTCCAAGCAGATCCACGTAGAGAGAGCGCCAAAATACTCGGAGGAAAAAAACGAGCTCCCATTTGATTCAAAAGAGAAAACAGGATGGGTGCGGTGGCTCACACCTGTAATCCCAACACTTTGGGAGCCTAGGTGGACAAATTGCTTGAGGCCAGAAGTTCGAGACCAGCCTGGGCAACATGGCAAAACCCCATCTCTACTAAAAATACAAAAATTAGCTGGGCGTGGTGGCTCACAAATGTAATCCCAGGTACTCGGCTGACTGAGGCACGAGAATTGCTTGAATCCAGGAGGCGGAGGCTACGGTGAGCTGAGATTGTGTCACTGCACTCCAGCCTGGATGACAGAGCGAGAATCTGTCCCCAAAAAACAAAAAGAGAAAACAAAAACTCTGGCTGGCAGGGCATGGTGGCTCATGCCTGTAATCCCAGCACTTTGGGAGGCCGAGGCAGGCGAATTACGAGGTCAAGAGATCGAGAGTATCCTGGCCAACATGGTGAAACTCTGTCAAAAATACAAAAATTAGCTGTGCGTAGTGGCATGAACCTGTAGTCCCAGCTACTCGGGGGCTGAGGCAGAAGAATCACTTGAACCTGGGAGGTGGAAGTTGTAGTGAGCCGAGATGGCATCACTGTACTCCTGCCCAGGCAACAGAATGAGACTCCGTCTCAGAAAAAAAAAAAAAAAAAAAAGGTGGGGGACATACCGAAAACTCTGGGCGATAGGATGAGAAAAGAATACATTTCTGCCCTTTTTTTTTTTTTTGAGATGGAGTCTCGCTCTGTTGCCCAGGTTAGGGTGCAGTGGTGTGATCTCGGCTCACTGCAACCTCCGCCTCCCAGGTTCGATGGATTCTCCTGCCTCAGCCTCCTGAGTAGCTGGGACTACAGGCGCTCACTACCACACTTGGCTAGTTCTTGTATTTTGTTTTAGTAGAGACAGGCTTTTGCCATGTCGGCCAGGGTGGTCTTGAACTGCAGGCCTCAAGTGATCCACCTGCTTGAATTACAGCCTCCAAAAGTGCTGGGATTTACAGGCCATGAGCCACCATGCCCAGTCGATTTCTACTGTTGAATACAGACACTCTGCTCTGCTCTCTCTCTCTCTAATCATGAGTGTACATTATTTGGTAATATTAAAAAGCTCATTTATTATTTCGTGATTTTTTGAGGCAGGGTCTTGCTCTGTGGCTCAGACTGGAGAGCAGTGGCACAACCACAGCTCACTGCACCTTCAACCTCCTGGGCTCAAATGATCCTCCTCCCTCGGCCTCCCAGAGTGCTGGGATTACAGACAGGTGTGAGCCACTGTGCCCAGCTCAATAAAATAATTATAAAATACAGGCTGATGTCTGCATGGGGAAGACCTGGAAGAAGAGACCTCATACTGAAAGGGCAGCAGCTCTTGGAGGGAACTGATAGAGGCCTGGCAAGCCTATAATGTACATGCTGTGTTAAGTTTATAAATTAAATGCATTTTTCTTGCTTTTTCTGTTTTTTTTTTTTTTTTTTTTTAAATAGACAGAGTCTTGCTCTGTCACCCAGGCTGAAGCGCAGTTGCACAATCATAGCTTACTGCAGCCTCAAACTCCTGGGCTGAAGCAATTCTCCTGCCTCAGCCTTCCGAGTAGCTGGGATAAATGCATTTCTAATCTGAGAAAATTAAAGACTAAATCAATGAGCAAAGAAAGACATAAAAACAGAGGCGGAAGCAGTGAGGTGGGTCCATGTGCGGGCGGGCTCACCTTGTCCTTGAAGTCGGTGTGGTTCTGCAGGATGGCGCGCTGGTAGGTGCCTGTCCGCACGTAGTCCTGCATCATATTCTGCTGCTGGGACAGGTAGCCATAAAACTGGAACAGAGACACACCAATGGCACGGGGCACGTGGCGGCATGAGGCAGCCAAGGCCCTGGCCAGCCCTGTGACAGAGCAAGGAGCCATCTCGGGCACAAAACTCCCTCAGGAGGCTGTGCACCCTCTGCCTGGGCCCCACTGGCACCTCCAGGAGAGGAAGCAGGAAGCTGGAGGGCAGCCCCCAAGGACACCGCCACTATCACTGCAGCCGATGGCAACAGCTGGATGCCACCTGGACCTGGAAGCCGCCCAGGAGAACTCAAGATTTGCCACAGGCAGGGTCCTGGCATCGGGGGCCACCTGCCCCATCTTGAGGGCCCCAAAGAAGAAGAGAAGCAGATCGAACAGAGCCCTAGAACTCAGAGCGCCAGGCAGGTGAGGTGTGGTATCTCTCTGTAAGACAACGGGCGATCGGGAGGCAGCGTGGCACCTGGGCAGGGGCACAGGCTTTGGCATCAGGCAGACCTGGCTTCCCATCTCGGCTCTGTTGCATAATAGCTGTGTGACTTGGAGCAAGTCACTTAACCTCTCTGAGCCTCAGTTTTCTCATCTGTAAAATGGGGACAATAATAGCACTTACCTCCTAGCGTTGTTGGGAGGGTCCAAGTGCTTCTGTGCATGTGACAGCGCTCAGACCAGGGCCTGGCATGCAGGGAGCGCTCAGGGCATTGTAACTGCTCTACCATTATTCACAACGCCTGTGGCCCTGAGCTCCACCTCTGCTCAGATCCTTCCAGCAACCCTCTCAGGCTGGCACCTGCATCTCCACTTCACAGATGAGGAAACTGAGGCCCAGCCAGCAGAGAAAACCTGCCCAAGGCTACATGGCCAGTAAGGAACAGAGCCAGGACAGAAACCTGGGTGGGCCTTCCCTGTGCTGCGTGGCCTCCTGCAGGCAGGTGGCAGGGTGGCTGCCGGTGAAGGCGGCCTGGCTGAGGGCGCGCGCAACCCACCTGAAAGTACTGCACGGCAGAAGACTCTTCCGTCCGCTCGCTGAACACAGACCGCTCCAGGGTGTGGCCCCGGCAGGTTTTCAGGATGTTGTAGAAGGAACAGAAATCTGGAATGGGGAAGCCAGGTCAACAGGGGGCGGTCAGCAACCCGGCACATGGCCATCTGGGAGGGAAGGTTCTGGATGGCTGTATGCCCTGATGTTTCTCCCTTGAACTTATGGGGCTGGTTATTTCTCTTCCCCGAAAAACAATTTTCAAAGTTCAAAGAAAAGATGAAGGGCAGCTGTGCCTGTACCCTGTGACTGATGTGAGGATGACAGGTGTCCTGCATGCGGGGCTGGTGTCTGGTGGGAGTGGGCCTGGACATTCCTCACCAAAGGGTAGCTTGCTGCAGCTCTCTCAAGCACATGCCCACTGGCCTGGGAGTCAAAGCTCTGGCAAATAAGCCCAACTCCCCCTAGAAGCTCAGGGCAGCATCTGTGTGGGAGTGGCAGACACTGCAATGTCCAGTAAGAGGGGACTGGACAAACCCTAGGGGCACAGAAAAGCACAAGAGAGGCCAGGTGCAGTGGCCCACACCTGTAATCCCAGCACTTTGGGAGGCTGAAGTGGGCAGATCAGTTGTCAGGAGTTCAAGACCAGCCTGGGCAACATAATAAGACCCTGGATCGTTAAAATAAATAAATAAATAAATAAATAAAAATAAAAAAATTAAGAAAAGCACAGCAGAGAATCACCAATCACCACCCTGCTCTGAAATGCCATGGTATATGGCCCTTTAAAATAGGCTCTATTTGGTTGGGCACAGAGGCTCTCAACTGTAATCCCAGCACATTGGGAGGCTGAGGTGGGTGGACTGCTTGAGCCCAGGAGTTTGAGACCAACCTGGGCAACACAGCAAGACCCTGTCTCTACAAGAAATAAATAAACTGGGGGTGGTATAATCCCAGCACTTGGAGAGTCTGAGGTGGGCAGATCACTTGAGGTCAGGAGTTTGAGACCAGCCTGGCCAAAATGGTAAAACTCTGTCTCTACTAAAAATACAAAAATTAGGCAGGGGTAGTGGTACACGCCTGTAATCCCAACACTTTGGGAGGCCAAGGTGGGCGGATCACCTGAGATTGGGGGTTCAAGACCAGCCTGACCAACATGGAGAAACCCTGTCTCTACTAAAAATACAAAATTAGCCAGGCGTGATGGTACATGCCTGTAATCCCAGCCACTCGGGAGGCTGAGGCAAGAGAATCACTTGAACCTGGGAGGCAGAGGTTGCGGTGAGCTGAGACTGCACCACTGCACTCCTGCCTGGGCAACAAGAGGGAAACTCCATCTCAAAAAAAAATGAAAAGACACAGTTCGGGATGATGAGCAAGTTCTGGAGATGAATGGTAGTGACAGTTGAACAACAATGTCAATGTGCTGAATGCTACCAAACTACACACTTTAACAGGGTTAAAGTGACCAGATTTTGTTATTGAGATTTTAGCACAACTTACTGACAGAACGGAAATAAAAATTATTAAAATATAAATAGTCTTTTTTTTTTCTGCCCACCCCCTAAAATGTAAATAGTCTCAAAAGTGGGAAGGGCCGGGTACAGTGGCTCATGCCTATAATCCCAGCACTTTGGGAAGCTGAGGTGGGTGGATCATTTGAGGCCAGGGGTTTGAGACCAGCCTGGACAATATGGAGAAACCCCATCTCTACTATAATAAAAATACAAAAATTAGCCAGGCGTGGCGGCACACACATGTAGTCCCAGCTACCTGGGAGGCTGAGGCTGAGAATCGCTTGAACCCAGGAGGTAGAGGTTGCCGTGAGCCGAGATCTTGCCACTGTACTCCAGTCTGAGCAACAGAGTGACACTCTGTCTCTAAAAAAAAAAAAGGCCAGGCACGGTGGGAGGCCAAGGCGGGCAGACTGCCTGAGCTCAGGAGTTTGAGACCAGCCTGGGCAACACGGTGAAACCCCATCTCTACTAAAATACAAAAAATTAGCCAGGCGTGGCAGCTTCACACAGGTGGCCCCAAGGGTCAGGCTGCCCAAGGTGCATCTGGGTCACTGCACAGCCCCCTGACAAGAGGGAAGCCGGCTGTAGCGATGGGCAGGAAGCCTCCCCACCTCCAGCTGTCCTGCACCAGCCCCTCTGTCAACCACTGGGCTCACTTTAGCTCTCTGGTAACCAAGCCTGTGGCGGGACCTTCAGATAGTTTTTAGCCCTGGGCGTTCCTTGACACCTCCACTGCTTTCCGCACCTCCAAACCCCGGCTGCACCCTCCTGGGATTCCCCTACCCCTAGTCAGGAATCTTGTATCCATCTGTGCCCCCGAGGTGGGTCTGGTTAGGCCCCTCTGGTGGCTTCTCTGCGCCCTGAGCAAACTCTTCCTGCCTCTAGGACCTTGTCTGACTCTATCCCCTAAACTCCATCCACAGCTGGCCCAGGGCTGGCCACTGTGGGAAGACTAGGCCCAGGTAGTCAGGATGGGCTTCTTGGAGGTGGGGACATAGAAGCCAAGCCCCTAAAGACCCAAAGGAGATGGTAAGGGAGGGTCTGGGATCAAGTGTTTGCCCAGGCAGTGGAGTGTATTCTGTATATATCTGCATGTGGGAATGAGGTTTTCAGGGCAGCGGGGCAGTCTCAGGGATACACGGGCCTCCCCTTAGTCAGGCTCCACACCTCTGCCCACCAGGCGTCTGGGTGCTCTGGGCTCATGTCACCATTATGGAAGCAAGGCCACGTACCGTTGGGTGTGGCGAACTGGATGAGGACGCTGTTGCAGCCCAGGGTGATGATGAAGGACTGCTTGCCCACACGGCTGCACTCTGTCTCTCGGGACACTGAGCACTTAAAGACACACACATCTTCATCTACAAGAGAACACAGGCTGGCGTGAGCGGTGGAGCCCTATCAGCTGCCTTCTTTTGAGCAGTGTCCCTGTCGCCCTCCTGCTGCCTCCCCTCGGTGCCCCCAGATTCTTCCAGAGTACCACAAAACCACCTTGGCAGCACTGCTGGGTACCCTGCCTGCCCAGCCCACACTGAAGACAAGGGAGCGGCTCATCAGGCAGCAGGGACACAGCCTGTGTCCTCAGGACAACCAGGGGCGCGACACGGGCACAGTGAAGGCTGAGGTGGTCAGACGGGGCCACCAGGCCAGAGCTGCCTCTGCTCCAGTCGGCTGAACCCTTCCATTCTTGGATGTGTGCAGTGCAGTGACCGCCTGTGGCCGGTGGAGCCAGACCGCCAGGTTCACACCCCACCTACACCACTTGTTCACTGGGACACAGGCAGGTCCCTCAGCCTCTCTGGAACTCGGGTTCTCACCATCAGATGGGGCTGATGGCGGGGCAGTGGATTCGTGAGTTATGACACCATCTTGCTGTACCCGTCATGACAGCTGTTACTAGTCATTCATTCCACAAACCTGCAGCCATTCCACCCAAGTCAAACGTAAAATTTAGCAACAGGCCAGCCCAATCGGGCACTGTGCCCCTGCACGCTGTACTACAATGAAATGGGTGCATCATCTGTAGTATTCTTGGGCAAAAATGTTTGCCCTAGTCCTGTCTTCAAGGGACAACAAAAGGACAGGTCATGGGGCAGGCTACCAGACAATCAGCCTGGTCTCCTCGACTGGCCATTGTCAGGAAAGAACAAAATGGCAGGAGCTATTCCAGAGTGCAGGAGTGCTAACGCCTGTAATCCCAGCACTCTGGAAGGGCAACGTGGGTGGATCACAAGGTCAGGCGTTCAAGACAAGCCTGAAAAACATGGTGAAACCCCTTCTCTACTAAAAATACAAAAATTAGCTGGGCGTGGTGACATATGCCTGTAGTCCCAGCTACTGGAGAGGCTGAGGCAGGAGAACTGCTTCAATACAGGAGGCAGAGGCCACAGTGAGCTGAGATTGAGCCACTGCACTCCAGCCTGAGCGACAGAACAAGACTCTGTCTCAAAAAAAGAGGTGAGGACACAATGCAATGCAAAGTGGAACCCTGGGCTAAAGCCAAATGATAAATGTTTTAAAAACTTACAAAAGTC
The DNA here is from genome assembly GCA_963573385.1 of Cacajao melanocephalus. Lineage (NCBI taxonomy): Eukaryota > Metazoa > Chordata > Mammalia > Primates > Pitheciidae > Cacajao > Cacajao melanocephalus. The sequence continues at coordinate 44,646 of CAUYLG010017229.1, forward strand.
ACTGGGCGTGGGGACTCATGCCTGTAATCCCTGCAATTTGGGAGGCCGAGGCAGGTGGATCACCTAAAGTCGGGAGTTCCAGACCAGCCTGACCAACATGGAGAAACCCCATCTCTACTAAAAATACAAAATTAACTGGGTGTGGTGGTGCATGCCTGTAATCCCAGCTACTCAGGAGGCTGAGGGAGAACTGCTTGAACCCAGGAGGCAGAGGTTGTGGTGGGCTGAGATCATGCCATTGGGCGCCAAGAGCGAAACTCCATCTCAAAAAAAACCCAAAAAAGTTATAAAGGACAACTTGGGAGGCTGGGCTCACACCTCTAATCCCAGCATTTTGGGAGGCCAAGGCAGGAGGATCACTTGAACCTGGGAGTTGGAGATCAGCTTGGGCAGCATAGCAAGACCCTGGCTCTACAAAAAAATTTAAAAATTAGGCAGGTGTGGTAACCATCTGCCTATTGTCTTAGGGACTCATGAGGCTGAGGTGGGAGGATCACTTGAGCCTGGAAGGTCCAGGCTGCAGTGAGCCATGACTGTGCCACTTCACTCCGTCCAGCCTGGGTAACAGAGCAAGACCCTGTCTCAAAAAAAAAATAAAGGACAACTGGGGAGCTGGATGGAGTGGCTGGAAATGTGAGTGTGGACTACTATGCCATAATTTTAAGGTACTTCAATATGACAGTGGCATTGTGGTTCTGTAGAGAAATGCCTGTGTTCTTAGAAAACATGTGCAGAACTATTTATGGCAAATTCTCATGAAGTCAGTAGCTTGCTTTTGAATGGCCCATCACAACAACAACAAAATCAATGTAGAGAGAGAAGTATGAGTGCAAATATGGCAAAAGTGTTCCCAATCACCCTGAATAGCCAGAACAATCTTGAAAAAGAACAAAGTTGGAGGATGTCTCAATTTCAAATTTTACTACAAACGTACAGTAATAAAAACAGTGTAGTGGTACTGGCAAAAGAATGGAAACACAGATCAATGGAACAGAATCAGAGTCCAGAAATAAACCCTTACACTTATGCTCAATTGACTTTTGATTAGGATGCCAGGAACATTCAATGGGGAAAGAACTGTGTCTTCGACAAACACTCTGAGAAAACTGGATAACCACATGAAAAAGAATAGTTAAACCCCTACCTCACACCATATACAAACAAAACGTAACTCAAATGGAACAATAACCATGTAACAGCTAAAACTAGAAAACTCTTAGGAGAACTATTTGCAAATCATCTTATTATTTAGCATTTGGTGTCCAGAATATATGAAGAACTCTTTTAGGGTCAGGCACAGTGGCTCACACTTGTAATCCTATTACTTTGGGAGGCTGAGGTGGGCAGATCACTAGAACCCAGGAGTTTGAGACCAGCCTGGGCAACATGGCGAAACCCCACCTCTACTGAAAATACAATATAGTCAAGTACAGTAATGTGCACCTATAGTCCCAGCTACTTGGGAGGCTAAGGTGGGAGAATCACCTGAGCCCGGGAAGTTGACACTGCAGTGAGCCAAGATGGCACCACTGCACTCTACCCTGGGCGACAAGAGTAAGACCCTATCCAAAAGAAAAAAAAGAAAGAAAGAGGGGAGGGGAGGGGGGAAGAAATAAATGAACAATTATTTTATTTTATTTTATTTATTATTATTATTATTATGAGATGGAGTCTCACTCTGTCACCCAGGCTGGAGTGCAGTGGCGCAATCTTGGCTACTGCAATCTCCTTTTCCCAGGTTCAAGCAATTCTCCTGTCTCAGCCTCCCGAGTAGCTGGGATTACAGGCGGCCGCCACCATGCCTGGCTAATTTTTGTGTTTTTAGTAGAGATGGGGTTTCGCCATATTGGCTAGGCTGGTTTCGAACTCCTGACCTTGTCATCTGCCTACCTCGGCCTCTCAAAGTGCTGGGATTACAGGCATAAGCCACCATGCCCAGCCTATTTTATTTTTTGAGATGCAGTCTCATTCTAACACCCAGCCTGGAGTGTAATGGCACAATCTTGGCTTGCTGCAACCTCCACCTCCAGGATTCTAGGGATTCCTGCCTCAGCCTCCTGAGTAGCTGGGACTACAGGTGTATGCTACCACGCCAGGCTAATTTTTGTACTTTTAGTAGAGACGGGGTTTCACCATGTTAGTCAGGCTGGTCTCGAACTCCTCAGCCAAGTGATCCGCCTGTCTCGGCATCCCGAAGTGCTAGGATTATAGGCGTGAGTCACCGTGTCCAGCTTTTTTTTTTTTTTTTTTTTTTTTAAGTCAGATTCTTGCTCTGTTGCTCAGGCTGGAGTACAGTGGCACTATCCTAGCTCACTGCAACCTCCACCTCCTGAGTAGCTGGGTTCAAGCGATTCTTGTGGCTCAGCCTACTCTGAGTAGCTGCGATTACAGACATGTATCACCATGCCCAGCTAATTTTTATATTTTTAGTAGAGATGGGGTTTCACCATGTTGGCCAGAATGGTCTCGAACTCCTGACCTCATGATCTGCCTGCTTCTGCCTCCCAAAGTGCTGGGATTACAGGCATGAGCCACCATGCCCAGCCAACTCTTTTAACTCAGCAAAAAAGAGATAGCCAGGGCCAGGCACAGGCTCATGTCTATAATCCTAGCACTTTAGAAGGCCAAGGTGGGAGGATAACTTGAGGCCAGGAGCTCAAGGCCAGCCTGGGCAACATAGTGAGACCCCTATCTCTACAGAAAAAATAAACAAAATTATCCAGGCATGGTGGCGCACGCCTGAGGTCCCAGCTACTCAGGAGGCTGAGGTGAGAGGATTGCTTGAGCCCAAGAGCTCAAGACTGCAGTGAGCTATGACTGCCTGTGAACAGCCACTGCACTCCAGCCTGGGCAACACAGCGAACTCCATCTCTTAAAAAAAAAACAAAAAACAAAAAAAAAAAAACAGCTAGCTGAGCATGGTGGCTCATGCCTGTAATCCCAGCACTTTGGGAGGCTGAGGTGGGCAGATCACCTGAGGTCAGGAGTTTGAACAGCCTGGGCCAACATGGTGAAACCCCATCTCTACTAAAAACAAAAAATTAGGCCGGGTGCAGTGATCACCCCCGTAACCCCAGGACTTTGGGAGGCCAAGATGGGCGGATCATGAGGTCAGGCGATCAAGACCAGCCTGGCCAACATGGTGAAACCCTGTCTCTACTAAAAATACAAAAATTAGCCGGGCATGGTGGCGCATGCCTGTAATCCCAGCTACTGGGGAGGCTGAGGCAGGAGAATTGCTTGAACCAGGGAGATGGAGGTTGCAGTGAGCTGAGACTGCATCATTGCACTCCAGCCTGGGCAACAAGAGTGAAACTTCATCTAAAAAAAAAAAAAAAAAAGGAAAGAAAAGAAAAGAAAAAAGAAAGAAAAAGAAAGAAAGAAAAAGAAAGAAAGAAAGAAAGGGAAAGAAAGAAAGAAAGAAAGAAAGAAAGAAAGAAAGAAAGAAAGAAAGAAAGAAAGAAAGAAAGACAGACAGACAGACAGACAGACAGAAAGAAAGAAAGAAAGAAAGAAAGAAAGAAAGTTCACGGAAGGCACAATGGTGGTGGCCGAGAGCTGGGAGAAGGCAGGAATTGGGAGCAACTGCTTAATGAATGTGGGGTCTCCTTTTGGGGTGACGAATATATTTTGTGAGTAGACAGGGTGATTGTTATGGAACATTGTAAAAGGGTTGATTTCATGTTATAACATAACAGCTGTCAACCTCCCAAGCTCAAGCTATCCTCCCACCCCAGCCTCCCAGGTAGCTGGAACCTCACACACATGCCTGGGTAATTTTGTTTACCACCCCTAGCTAATTTTGTTTACTTTTTTGGTGGAGATAAGGGTCTCACCATGTTGCCCAGGCTGGTCTAAAACTCTGGGGCTCAAGCGATTTTCCTACCTTGGCCTCCCAAAGTGCTGGGATTACAAGTGTGAATTTTGCTTCAATAGAAAAAGAAAAATGGGCCAGGCATGGTGGCTCATGCCTGTAATCCCAGCACTCTGGGAGGCTGAGGTGGGCAGATCACTTGAACCCAGGAGTTTGAAGCCAGCCTGTCCAACATGGCGAAATCCCGTCTCTACTAAAAATACAAAAATTACCAAGGCATGGTGGTACGTGCCTGTAATCCCAGCTATTAGGGAGGCTGAGGCACAAGAATCCCTTGAACCCAAGCAGGCGAAAGTTGCAGCGAGCCGAGATCACACCACTGTACTCCAGCCTGGATGACAGAGGCAGACTCCATCTCAAAAAAAAAAAAAGGGCCAGGCACAGTGGCTCATGCCTGTAATCCTAGCACTTTGGGAGTCTGAGGTGGGCAGATCGTGAGGTCAGGAGCTCGAGACCAGCCTAACCAACATGGTGAAACCTGGTCTCTACTAAAAATAAATACAAAAATTAGCCAGGCGTGTGCCTGTAATTCCAGGTACTTGGGAGGCTGAGGCAGGAGAATTGCTTAAACCCGGGAAGCGGAGGTTGCAGTGAGCTGACATGGCACCACTGCACTTCAGCCTGGGCGACAGTGAGACTCCTTCTCAAAAAAAAAAAAAAAGAAAAGAAAAGAAAAAGGAAAATGTTCCTAACTGAAGAGTCCAGATATGAGAGCCTACAGATATGAGACCTGCAGGGCATCTCCCCGGCCACACCCATCCAGCCCTGCCAGACTCTCCCACCCCAGGAGCCAGGTGCTGATCTCCTGAGGGGGCAGGGCATGGAGGAACCTCCTGAGCCCTGGCAGAAGCAGGGTGTCAGCAGGCCACTGCCCCAGACTCTCAGCCTCACCACACCCACGGGGGCCCCAAGACAAGGTGCTCCCAGCTATAAGTGGGTCCCAGGAAGTGACACCCAACCTTGGCATGGTGCCCACACTCACACCGGTCCTGGGGCAGGAGATACTCTTGATCTATCGGCCACGCCTGGGTGACAGCAAGCAGACCCAGGGAGGCCCTGTTTACCAAGCAGCCTGGCAACCCAACCAGTTGCCTGAGGCGCCCCTCTCCAACCTGGCGCTGGGCGCGCAACACAGGACCTGGGGCCAAGTGAAGCCCGCTGTGCTCAGCCGGGGCTGGGGCCGGGGGTGGGCTTGGGCCAAGGATCCTGGGGCTGAGGGCACGTGGATCACTTCATCACAGCAGCAGCTGCCAAAGCCCACGGAGCCAGCAGCTTCTGAAAGTCACAGCTCTATCCTCAAGTTAGTCCCTGGCACACAGAAGAAACCTGGGAAATACTGACAAACCAATAAAAAAGAAAAACAACAAGCTAGACCATGTTCCTCCCATTGTTCAGGAGACACCCACGCCTCTGAGCTCTGTACCCATCATTCCTCATGGCTCTCCCCGCCTTGGCCCCCTCCCCATGGCCACACTCAACCCTCTAGCCACTATATGGGCCAGGCCCCGGGCCTCTGCAGATGCTGTTCCCGCTTTCGCCCGTCCTCTCCCCTCCCTCTGCCATGGGCTCAGTGGACCATGGCACATCTGGCCCAGGGTCACCTGTAAGCAGGTGGAGAATGCACAGCCTGCCTCCTAGCTTGCAAACAGCACCCCAGGAGGGAGCCTTGGGACCCGGGACCCAGAGCCATCTGGATCCAGCAGCAGTGATTCAGTGCTCCCCACAGATGCAGCCCTGCCCACGGGGAACTGACTGTGGCATCCTCTCAAGGCCAGCAACCACCTCCGAAGGCGTCCATTCAGCTAGTGAGGGAGCACTATGGTTGCTGTGGAAGGGGGCAGGACCCCAGGATTCAGAAAGGCCCTGTGTCAGCCTCTAGATACTAATCCAAAAAGCAGCACTGTGACCACATCACCCAGGGCATGTTGGGGACCCTGTGTGCACGTTGTCTGGAGAGGTGGGGATAGGACACAGGGCTGGCAGGCAAGGGCAACCAAGAAGCAGACTCTGGAGCCAGGAGGCTGTGCTGTGTTCAGGGCAATTGAGGCCAGGCCAGAGCTGGCATATCTTTTTTTTGTTTTGAGACTGAGTCTTGCTCTGTCACCCAGGCTGGAGTGCACTGGTACAATCTCAGCTCACTTAAACCTCCACCTCCCGGGTTCCAGCGATTCTCCTGCCTCAGCCTCCTGGGTAGCTGGGATTACAGGCACTCGCCACCACACCCAGCTAATTTTTTGTATTTTTAGTAGAGACAGGGTTTCACCATGTTGGCCAGGCTGGTCTCAAACTCCTGATCTCAGGTGATTCACCCACCTCGGCCTCCCACAGTGCTAGGATCACAGGTGTGAGCCAGCACACTCAGCCTAGAGCTGTGATTTCTTTACCCTGCAGTAAAAAGAACAGGACTGGGATCTCCAGGCAGAGTCTCAAACGGGGAATGTGAAGAACACGAACCCGGACTGAGTGTTATGCTTTGGCCGCCCCAGGACTCAGCCTGGGCTGCTCACTGGCTGCCACACTGCAGTTGGCCGTGCTGAAGCTCTGGGGCAAAGGGAGGTGGTGCTGGAATCATAGGGAAGGGGGTAGAAAAATTACCCCATCTTTGAGCCTGACTTCTCCCCGGGAAGCAGGCCCCCACCATGTGAATCCAAGTCACAAACCCCTAGCTGCCATGAGCCAGGGCTGCTCACATTCTGTGGAGGCTGGGATGTCACATGACATAGGAGTGACAACACTCTAAGGGCCAAGCTCTGTTCCATTGCCTTATGTCGACCCTGTTTCCTCTTCTCATCACCCCTGGGAGCATCTATTGTCACTACCCTCTCATTTGCTCGGAGAGGTTAAGTATCTTGCTTAAGGTCACAGAGTGGGAATGGCCAAGGTGACTGGGACTGGCATCCCTGCTCCTCAGCAATGCACCACCTGATGTCTCTGTGCTTCCTAGAGCACAGCTAGGCTGACTTTCTCTGTAAAGGACCAGACAGTAAATATTGTGTGCTTCCTGGGGAATCTGATCTCTCGCTAGGGAATCTGATCTCTGCTACAATGACTCTATTCTGCCTCACTGCAGCTCCCTGGGTCACTCCAGACACACCCTACTGGCCTTCAACACTCCTTCCTGGTCAAGATCATGGGCAGAGCTTCTTTCTGGCCTCTGATGCTCCTTAGAGGGGCTCACCCTCCCCTCTTCCCCTGCTTCCTTGTCACCTCCTCCTAGAGGTCCTCCAGCATTTCCCAGACAAGCCCCCATTGCTTTGCAGCTCCTTATCTAACGCCTGCCCGACAACCCCATGAAGCACAGATCCAGGGCTCTGGGCATGACCCACAGTACCCAGCACACAAGGGGAACTCATGGGTACTGACCAGAATGCCCTCCCTGGGATAGGGGGAGGGGCCGCCCAGCATCTTCCCTAAGGACAGGAGGCAGTGGGTGCAGGGGTCCAGGTGTCCAAGTCCAAATGCTAGCCTGCCCTCATCGTGAGCATGGCCTTGGTTTGGGAAGTGGCTTCACCATGTAGACACGTTTAGCATCAGGTGGACGCACAGCAAGCAGCACTATCCGCTATTACTGTTCACCTCCTTCCCCTCCCCCTTGCTTCCAGAAACCAATGGAACAAGCAGGGGGGTCCTTGGGCCCCTGAGGTTGGTTAGACCTGGGTCAGGGGGACCTGGAGTTAAACTCTCTCCTCCCTTAGAACCTCTTATCCCTAGGCCAGGCACAGTGGCTCACACCTGTAATCCCAGAACTTTGGGAAGCCAAGGCAAGCAGATCGCTTGAGGCCAGGAGTTTGAGACTAGTCTGGCCAACATGGTGAAACCCCATCTCTACCAAAAATACAAAAATTAGCCAGGAGTGGTGGCACACGCCTGTAATCCCAGCTACTTGGGAAGCTGAGGCACAAGAATAGGTTCAAATTAGGTGGAGGTGGAGGCTGCAGTGAGAAACCACACCACTGCACTCCAGCCTGGGTGACAGACCAAGACTTTATTTCCAAAAGAAAAAAAGAAGAGAAAAAGAAAAAAAAAGAGAACCTCCCATCCCGTCACAACATAAGGGCCATTCTTTGGCAGACAGAGAACAAGGAGGCCGGCTGGGAACAGAGGCTCATGCCTGTAATCCTAGCACTTTGGGGAGCTGAGGCAAGAGGCTCACTTGAGCCCAGGAGTTTGAGACCAGCCTACGCAACATAGTGAGACCCCAACTTCTATAAATAATAATAAAAAAAATTAGCTGAGCATGGTGGTACGCACCTGTAGTCCCAACTACATGGAAAGCTGTGGCAGGAAAATCCCTGGAGGCTGAGAGGTCAAGGCTGTGGTGAGCTGAGACTGTGCCACTGCACTACAGCCTGGGCAATAGAGCGAGACCCCATCTCAAGAAAAAAAAAAAAAAGACAGCAGGGCACGGTGGCTCACACCTGTAATCCCAGCACTTTGGGAGGCCGAGGCGGGTGGATCACAAGGTCAAGAGATCAAGACCATCCTGACCAACATGGTGAAACCCCGCCTCTACTAAAAAATACAAAAATTAGCCAGGTATGGTGGCACATGCCTGTAGTCCCAGCTTCTCGGGAGGCTGAGGCAGAAGAATCACTTGAACTGGGGGGCAGAGGTTGCAGTGAGCCGAGATTGCGCCACTGCACTCCAGCCTGGTGTTAGAGTGAGACTCTGTCTCAGAAAAAAAAAAAAAAAAAAAAAAAAAGAGAGGCAGAACACAAGGAAGTGGAGGGCAAGAAGAAAAGCAGCACCAGCTCAAGGGGGGAAAGGACACACTTCAAGCTCTTGCATCTCCAAGAAGAATGTAACTGCAGCCATCAAATGGAGGCATAATTAAAGGTATTTATCTCGTCAGACTTAGGGACAGGCAGCAACTGGTGGCTGTTGAAACTGTTGTCCAAATGGTATATCTTTTATTAAATCACCTCCTACTACCAAAGACAACATGGTCTCTTCATCTTCCAGAGGAACATATCCCCCAGCAAAGGAGGAGAGTCTGGTAAAAAGAGGGAGACCCTCCGCCGGCCGACTCCCATCCCACTGGCAAGGAAAAAACACACTTCCTGAAGCCCACTCGGCTGGCATCTCTGCTCCGCCCAGACCACGTGTGGGCACAGAGGATACAGCGGTGAACCAGAGAGCCAACCCCAGCCCTCCATGCTGGGAGTCCACAGTGGGAGGCAGACAGCATCCAGCAGGGTAGTGAGCAGCACCTCACGGGTTCAAGGGATTCTCCCGCCTCAGCTTCCCGAATAGCTGGAACTACAGGCACCTGCCACAACACCTAGCTAATTTTTTGTATTTTTAGTAGAGATGGGGTTTCACCGTGTTAGGCCAGGATGGTCTCGATCTCCTGACCTTGTGATCCGCCTGCCTCGGCCTCCCAAAGTGCTGGGATTACAGGCGTGAGCCACCGTGCCTGTACAACAGGAGCTGGCAGTAAGTGCCAAAAGGAAGGAAAGCACAGATGCTGAGGCATGCTGATCGGGTACAATTCAGATTCCAGGCAGACTCAGGAGGAGGCGACACCTGAGCCAGGCCCCACTGCCCTGGCAGCGGTGACCTTGTTTCTAGACTGTGGACACCAGAAGCTTCCCCCCGTTCCTGTGTGGCTTGGAGCCCATGTGCCCAAGAGGCAGCAGAGATGACCCTGGGATCACCCAGCAGAGAGGTAGCTGAAAGGGTAGGCTCTGGCATCAAGGAGGACCTGGGTTCGGGGCCGAACCTGCTGTTCTCTAGCCCTGGCCCTGGCTTCCTCATCTGTCCAGTGGCCACCCTGACACATTTCAAAGGGTGATGTGATATAACCCATGTGGAGGGCTGGCAGCCCAGCCCCAGGGCACCATCCTGGAACTTCGCTAGGTCACAGCCCATGCACAGCAGAGCCTGGCAGGGCTCTGATCCCCTAAACTACCACCTGCCTTCACCCCTGGACTCAGGTGCCCCATCTATACAACAGGCACAACGACTGGGCAAAGTGGCTCATGCCTGTAATCCCACGCTTGGGAGAGCGAAGTGGGTCGATCACTTGAACTCAAGATGGTGAAACCCCGTCTCTACTAAAAATAAAAAAATTAGCCAGGCATGATGGCATATGCATGTAATCTCAGCTACTTGGGAGAGTGAGGCAGGACAATCGCTTGAACCCGGGAGGCAGAGGTTGTGGTGAGCCAAGATCGCCCCATTGCACTCCAGCCTGGGCAACAAGAGCAAAACTCCGTCTCAAAATAAATTTAAAAAACATAAAAAATAAATAAAATGGGTGCAACAGCCAGGTGCAGTAGCTCATATCTATAATCCTAGCACTTTGGGAGGCTGAGGCAGGCAGATCATGAGGTCATTGAGACCATCCTGGCTAACATGGTGAAACCCCATCTCTACTAAAAATACAAAAAAATTAGCTGGGTGTGGTGGCATGAGCATGTAATCCCAGCTACTTGGGAGGCTGAGGCAGGAGAATTGCTTGAACCCAGGAGGCAGAGGTTGCAGTGAGCCAAGATCATGCCATTGCACTCCAGCCCGGGCAACAAGAGCGAAACTCTGCCTCAAAAAATAAAATAAAATGGGCACAAAATGGGGATGAAAACCAATCCCTGCAGCGAGGACTCCTAGGTAATGGAGAGAGCGGTATGTGTTAAGTACTTCATAAACAAGAGCAGCTGCTGTTAACCATCATCAGCAACAGATCAATCCCAGCCTCGGAAGAGAATCCCAAACCCCGGAACCCTAACCCAGCCTGGCCTCCCTATCCTGCCGTAACTTGAGTCGGATCCTTTGGAGAAGCTCTGGAGCAGCTGTTCCACGGTGCTGCCCAGCCCCGGGTATCTGAGGACCATGAGGTCACCCTGGGCTCCTCTGGCCCAGCCCTGGCCTCTGGGCGAGTCCCAACCCTCCTCCAGCACCAGAGCTGGGTGTCCAGGAGCCCTGCAGCCATGGCTCTGAACAGGCACTGCCCCAGCACATAGGAGCTGTTTAGCAACCTAAGTCTGAGCAACTGATCAAAAACTTCCAAAATCCCTTTGCAGAGCCTTATGCATGCTACAAGCTCTACTTGCAAAAATATACCTAGATCTGGCCAGGGGCGGTGGCTCACGCCTATAATCCCAGTACTTTGGGAGGCCAAGGTGGGCGGATCACAAGGTCAGGAGATCGACAACATTTTGGCAAACATGGTGAAACCCCGTCTCTACTAAAAATACAAAAATTAGCTGGGTGTAGTGGCGCATGCCTGTAGTCTCAGCTACTCGGGAGCACTTGAACCCTGGAGGTGGAGGTTGCAGTGAGCCAAGATCACACCAATGAACTCA
>CAUYLG010017230.1:0-140760 GCA_963573385.1 Cacajao melanocephalus
AACCCCCGCCTCCTGCTGACTTTTCCCCAATCATCTTACTTTATACCAAACAAATGATCTCTGAGGCTTACCTTAGCTGAGTCTGGGCAGTAGAACAAGAATCCTGTTCTCTCTCCCTCTTTTTCTTCCTCTTTCTTTCTCTCGTACATTCTTTTTTTTTTCTTTCTTTCACTCTCACTTTCTTTCTTCTCTTTTCCTTTCTTTCAAAAAATAAAAAAAAAAAAAAAAAAAAAAAAAAAACCACATAGGCTCCAAACAACACTCCTTAACAATGGGGAAGAGAAAGCGAATAAGGTGGCGTTGCAGGAGTCCGCTGGAACAACAGATGCCCTATCAGCATTCAAAAAGACAAGGACATTAGGCAAACACTTTGAATGTAAATCTCTCCTCCCAGGTCCCTCCAAAGCTTTGTATATTTCAATCATTTCCTTTCTGGTCCAAAATATAGTACTTTTGGATTACTCAAAGGTGTGTCACATTTTCTACACAATTTATTATAATATAAATTCACAGAATCAAAAACATATACAAAATCTCTACTTTTTTCCCCTGGAATAACTCACTCTCCCTCTCTAAGGAAGTGAACAATGGGATTTGTGTTTGAGCATAAGTCTTAAGCTTTAGAAATGCATCACATGTGACTCAGTTATTTTTAAAAATAAATAAATAAAGCTGGGAGAAAGGAAGGTCAGAGAGAGAAGAGTTTAAAGGGGAAAAGAACAAATGACGGATTTTCATGAACTGCAGAGACGTAGTCTAAATACAGAAAAGGGGACTCCCGTCATCTTCAAGGGTTGAATATTTCACTTTCCTGTGCCGGCTCCCACACCCACATACATTTTCATTTGTTAGCCTGTGAATGAAAATCCCTGTCCCCTAAGCATTTCTTTACATTTAGAAAATTGACTGTATACTATCCTATCTATGGCCAAAACTTACATTCTACACAATCAAAACCTTGTAGACCAGAGAGTTCTTTTTGCCTTGGGTGAGGTAGGGTGGAAAACTTGATTGCCTGTCCCAAAAGGTTTTATTTTAGTTTCTAGTGAAACATTTAAAGCTATATGACTGCTTATTTAATTCTTTGGCACAGCAGGGTTTTTAAAAATTAGCATTAAAATGCTACTTACCTAGGTTAAGTCAAATCCAAGCATTAGCAAGCCTTAGTGATACTAGAGATGGAAAGAGTGCTTGTTGGCTACTTGATGCAGATTATTTTTCCTTTGGGACAGTGGCTGCCTGGCTTTGGGAAGCAGGAAGCTAATGAGAGACATAGAGCATCACTCTTCTATATAACACGTGGTTTCCTGTGAGGCAAATGGGACTCTGGGCAGTTATCACCTCAGGATTCAAAAGCAATAGGGTAGTCAAAGGTTTCCCAAGTGATTACAGGGGATAACATTCAGTTGCAGGTAATTTTAAAATCAGAAGACTTAACTCCCAGAATTCTAAGAGTATCTGAGTCTGGGATTTTCTACCAAACTCTTCTTGATTAGCAAGCACATACATATTAGGATGGGGCCTCTGTGTCGTTCAATGCCAGAGGTATGATGATTTTAGCACGTCTGAAAATTCTTGGAAACACTTCCCATCAAGAGGTAGAGTCTAGTTGCCCTCCCTTTAAATATTGGGCTGGCCTTAGCAATTTGCTTCTCATTTTGCAAAGGTAGCAGAAGTGATTCTGTGTGGTTTTCAAGGCTAGTTCACAAAAGATAAGCTCTGCCTGGCGCTCTTTCCCTAGAGGGATACTCCTTTGGCACATGGAAACCATGTGCTAGAGCCACCGGTGGGGTTGGGAGGGAGAGACAGAGAGAGAGAGACAGAGAGAGAGAGAGACTGGGAGGCCGAGCGGGGAGCGGGGGAGAGAGAGAGAGGGAGACCGTGTAGACAAACAGAAAGATGCCTAAAGATCCAGTAGTTCCAGCCCCAGCTATTCAAGTCTTCCCAGTGTAGGTGCCAGATATGTGAGTAAAGAAGCCTTTGAGTGGATCCCAATCCCAGAATCTTCTGATTTCAAGAGTTCTTATGCCTGAATCTCCCAGACAAGCTGATCTAGAATACTGTATTTGCAGAAACCATGAAATATTTTTTTTAAGTTGTTTATTTTTAGGTCACCACTTTTGAAGGGGTTTGTTTCACGATAGATAGATGTGAGGTATTGCTGTAACAAAACGTAAAACATATGACAGTGGTTCGGGGCCTGAGTGGTAGGTGGAAATTGGAAGAATTTTGAAGAGGCTGTTGGTAAAAGATTAAAGAAAAGTAAATAAAATGTATCAGAAGCTGGAGGAAAGGAAGCCCTGGTTATGAGGTAGTAGGATGCCTGGCAATATCCTCTAGATACTGTAGCAGCTTAAAAACCAAAAATATACCTAAGGAACTCACAATCCAGTATGGACATATCTAGACAGAATGTTGAAGGTGCTGCCTGGTTCTTTTAGCTGCCCGTAGTAAAATATGAGAGCAGAGAGATGAAGTAAGGAAAAATTGTTAAATATAAAAGAGCCAAGACTGTGGGCATCCAAAAAATACAACTCTTTCTTAGTCTTATCCTCTCCAGATGGCAAATGAGGCTAACATTATAATATGTAATTTTCATTTAAAGATGAAGACAACAGTGTAACTCTAGAATCCTTTGTTCAGACTCAGACAGATTTAAGGAAGTACTTCATAGGATTTTTTTCAAACAGTCATATATCCCTTTAAAGATCTTAAGGGCATCCCTCTCAGCCATCTCCACTAAACAAAAATGTTTCCAGGAATCACAAGGGCAAAGTTCCACAATAGCCTTAGAGGAGCATAGTGCAGAAAAAAGTTTATCTCATTGAGGTTACATGTGAATCTCAGTTAGATTTATAAGAAACACACAAAGTTTTAAAGAGATGTATACTAATGAAATTATTGCCAATTTATACTAAAAAAGACAGAGGTAGTACAAAATGAAAAGAGGTTTTTTTGGACCTCTGAAATTCTGTGAGAAAGAAGCAGACTGACCCCTCAGCCATAAAGGTGGGGAACATTTAATAGGACAGGAATGATAAGTCAGAGGGAGAAACCAATAGCCCAGAGAATGGAGCCAAGAGCCAGGGATAACCATTCCTAGAGAGATTACTGAGCTCTAATCAAGGAACTGGCAACCTGTGCCTGGCTGGATTGCAGAGCTGCTGTGCGGACTACAGATTACCATGTGCATTCTGTTTTTCAAATGTCTTTAGTGGCTGTCCTATGCCCAGCCCACCAAAATATGCTGGGTTTGTGGAAGGCAAACAACTTGTCAGTTTAGTTCACAGATCTTGAGATCGGGAGCAGTCTTCAAGAGGCTGTAAATGAGGATCCACAGCTCAGGAGTCTCAGCTGCAGCACCTGAGCCTGCTTTAGATGATGAGCTACTGGCCCTTGAGCCTGAGACTGGGGCCGTAACAGCCGAGATGTCTGTGGCTTTTAGGAAGGGGGTGGGCGAGTGTATTTTGCATATGGGATCAACATAAATAACTTGCATCAGAGGGCAGACTGTTATGATTTTAGAACATGTCCACAGTTCTTTGAGATGCCTTCCATCAAAATGTGGAGTCTAATTCTCTCTCCTTAAATATAGGCTGGCCTTAGTGATATATTTCTACCAAATGGAATGCCAGGTTATTATAAGCAATACAACAGCAGTCCCCAAACTTTTTGGTACAAGGGACCGGTTTCACGGAAGACAATGTTTCCATAGACAAGGGCCAGGGGGTGGTTTTGGGATGAAACTGTTCCACCTTACATCATCAGGGATTAGTTAGTTAGATTCTCATAAGAAGTGTGCAACCTAGATCCCTCGCATGTGCAGTTCACAATGGGGTTCTAGCTCCTATAAGAATCTAATGCTGCTGCTGATCTGACAGGTGGTAAGACTTGGTTGCCAACTGCTTACCTCCTGCTGTGCAGCCTGGTTCCTAACAGGCCATGGACCGATACAGGTCCACAGCTCTGGGAGTTGGGGACCACTGCAGTATAGCTTCCACCTGGCTGTCTTCTTCTCTTGGTGCATGTGATTTGGAGCCCTGAACCCACCATATAAGCTGTCCAGCTAACTTGAAGCTATTATGCTTAAGAGACCATTAAGTTAGAGGTGCTCTGCTCCAAGTGTTTCAGTTCTAAATTCTTTGAGCCTTCCCAACTCTGGTACCAGATATGCAAGTAACAAAGCCTTAAAGATGACCCCATCCTGGCCACCATCTGATTGCACCTTCATGAGCAATTGTAACCTACAACCACCAGCTGAACGGCTCCTGAACTCTTGAGTCATAGGAAGTGTGAAAGATTATAAATTGTTGTTGCATGACACTAAATGTTGGGACAATTTATTATATTGCAATAAATATAGCAATTTATTATGTAGCAATAGCAGTAATGATAGCAACTATTATTCCACAATATTTGGAACAAGGAAGCACCGTTCACATTTTGTTCTGTGTGAATGATGATCCTCAGAGTTCTTTAGTAAAATGGTATCACAGGATGCTGTCCAAATCCAGTTGTAAGTGTTGATTGACACCTGCAGACTTCATCTGGACTACCCTGTCTGTCACTTTTTCTCTCCTCTCCTCTGGTTTTGTACTTCTGTTTGGCTTCCTTGTCATCACAGGAAGTTGTTGACATAAAGCCTCAAGGCTAGTCCCTAATCATCTGTTCAGCTCTACTAATCTCTTTTGGGTACTCTAGTCTAGTTCACTCTGGGATTTCCTCTCAATAACCCCCAGTCTACTCTAGCACATTTGGGTCTCCCAAGACCACACGTGGAGGCCCCTTCTCATGCCATCCCCATATCCTCCCTGCACTGTGCAGGACCTGCAGGAAACCCCAGTTCACACATCCAAGCTCCATTTGCAGCCTATGCAAACAGCTGCCCCTCATCCACTCCTTAGGCGTAGAGGTGCTCACAATGGCAGACATGGCTACCTTCAGGAGAACAGGAAAGAGATTCATACAGACCCTGACCGCAGTTTGTGGAGGGCTCATAACCTTGCCCTTCAGACTCCTTACACCATGAGGAGGTACAGGGAGAGAAGGGCCAGATCAGGGCCCTCTAAGCACAGGCCCTGGGCAGGGCCACTGACTGCCCTGCATTAAAGGCAGTGCTGCCCAACCCCACCTCCTGACATTGTGGGAAAGTTACATATCTAGTGTTCCCTGCTGCTCCTCCCTAGGGTCCAGCAAGACTGCTCAGCTAGAGCCATCTCCTGTCCTCACTAGCAAGGAGGATGGGCAGAGATTTGCTTTTCTTTCTTTTTTTTTTTTTGAAACGGAGTTTCATTCTTCTGCCCAGGCTGGAATGCGGTGATGTGATCTCAGCTCACTGCAACCTCCACCTCCCAGGTTCAAGCGATTCTTCTGCCTCAGTCTCCTGAGTAGCTGGGATTACAGGTGTGTGTCACCACACCTGGCTAATTTTTGTATTTTTAGTAGAGAAAGGTTTCGCTATGTTGGCCAGGCTGCTCTCAAACTCCTGACCTCTAGCAATCCACCCACCTCAGCCTCCTAAATTGCTGGGATTACAGGCATGAGCCACTGTGCCTGGTTGAGACTTGCTCTTAGTGTGATGAAGAACTAAAAGTGATTGGTCCCAAAGCAGAGGCTAGATTATGTCATTTCTTTGCTCGACAATACCGGGTAAAATTCAAACATTTTAGAGTCTAGATCCTAGGGTCTCCATGGCCTAGTTTTATTCCTCACTGGTCCCTCTCACACAACTTATGCATCAGCCTGTCATTGTTATGACTTCCAGAAATTGCTGCTTGTTCTCTACCTTTTGTTGTTGTGAAATGTGGAGTCCTGGCTGAAAAAAAATTACAGTTCTAATAAGATCTGGAGGCTTCAAGTTATCCTATTAAGGACAGGTAATTTCCTGAGTTAGAGCCACCAGCACAAGGGTGCCCATTCATAGTCTGTCACAGAGTTTAAATATCACCCTGAGGTCATCATAAACAGGGAAGACAGAAGACATTAGCTCAAGGATTTACTTTGCAAATAGAGTGGCAGCATTTGCATTGTACTTCTAGGGCTCAGCCTAACCCCAAAAATGATTGGACCAAGGCCCCAACTTCATCACTTACAGTATTGTGACTTTGAAAATGTTGCTTCGTCTTTCAGACCTAAGGGTAGCTTTAGATTGTAGGGCAAGCTCCAGGCTTCCCAATGAACCCTCCCTCCCAACCAATTTGCTAATGACAGTCAGGACCTCAGACAGCAGCTGATGACCTCAGTGGAAAGGCAGTAACATTTTCGTCAGGACTTATGTGTACTCTCAGGGTCTGTTTACTGGCTCACAGAATAAGACGACCAAAAATATGATGATTGCGATACCAAAGTTATGAATAAAACTTGAGCATTAAATGACATAGAATGAGCAGTATGAGGATTCTTAAATGACATTTATAGAACACTGTGTTGGGCTCTCAATTTTGAAAGCATGCAACCTCACCTAAAATTAATGACCAACGTCAGGAAAAAAATAAAGCTTTCTTCAACCTACTGTGAATTCTCTAGTACACTTAGCAGATAATTGACATAGAGACTGAAGGGTAATTCAGTCTGCCTCTCCCAAGGTGTGACTTTCCTTTGGGGCCTTATTAAGACATATCACAACACATGTTGTCATTGTGGCATTCGTATCAGAGGTGCATTTATTTAATTCACCATCCACTACTTCACAGAAAATGGGAAACACTTGGGAATTTCATATTTTGTTTTGCTCTGTGAACACATGGAAAACTCGCTTACCGATAGGTTCCTCTTTATGTGCTTTCTATGTGCATAAAGTGAATCTCTTTGTACCTCAAATATCTGGGGAGCCCCTGAACTGTGCTGTGCAAGCTGAAGAAACGAGATGAACAAGACAAGGTGTCTTACTCCCTTAGGGAACTCCGGGTCCTGAAGGGGATCAGAAAAACCCTGCTCTGGGGAAATGAGGGGGAGGAGGTCAAGCTCTGAAGAAGGAGTGTGCAGAATTCCCTTGAAGGTGTTTTTGTTATTTCAAAGTTGAATGATAACTTGAATTATACTATTTATTAATAGCTTTGATAGAGAAAATTTGAAAACGCTGATGTTTAGTGTGCAATCTTGGAATCAGGGTCAAATTAACATGATGGGCTTTCATGGTGTTTCACCCCCCTGTGTCCTTGCATTTGCTCCTCTGTCTGTCTGGAAAGCCTGCCCATGTTCTCTGGAAAACTCACATGCGTCCTTCTAAGACACTCTCCCCACTCCCACCTCTGCCCCAGAACCAAAGCAAAATATCATACTTTTTTCTGTATCACTTCTGTAAATTTTATTTACATATTTATTGCATTGAAATAATAGTTCAATAAAGTCTACATAGTTGTCTTTCCAACTAGAGTGTGAGGGAAGGGCAGTGTCTCACCAGTTCATGACCTGCAGTTCCCAGCTCCATGTCTAACACATTGAAGGCACTTAACAGATGCTTGGCGAAATGAAAAATGGTAAGCAACCTAGGCTAAAAAGATGATTGGTCCCAAAGCAGAGGCTAGATTATGTCATTTCTTTACTGCTTGATCCAGAGTGAAATTCAAACATTTTAGAGCCTGAATCCTAGGGTCTCCATGGCCCAGTTTTATTCCTCATTGGTCCCTCTTACACACCTTATGCAGCAGCCTAATCAGAGTGCCTCAATGTCCCAGATACCCTGCATTTCTCGTATTTATGTCTTTTTTATTGTTGTTGTTCCTTTATCCTAGCGTGATGTTCTCCCCTACTTCGGTAGGGTATATGCTAAGATGGTAATCCGTTTCCAAAGCTCTGCTTAGAAGCCATTTCCTCTATGAAGCCTTCCTAGTTACTTTCAGTAGAAGGAGCATCCTCCTTTTCTTCTTCTCCCTTTGCACTATGTTTCACTGTCCCTGCCACATTACACCTTGTAACTTCATTCATTTAATCAACATTTATTGAACTACACATAGAAAGATGAAAATATCCACTACTTCCCCTCAAAATCTCAGATTCTAGTGTGGAGGCACATAAAAGGAAGCTATAATCAAATTTTAAAAGTGTTGGCCAGGCACAATGGCTCACCTCTGTAATCCCAGCATTTAGGGAGGCTGAGGTGGGTGGATTGCTTGAACCCCGAGTTTGAGTCCAGCCTGGGCAACATGGCGAAACCCAGTCTCTACAAAAACTATAAAAATTAACTGGCTGTGGTAGCGGGTGCCTCTGGTTCAAGCTACTTGGGAGGCTGAAGTGGGAGGATCTCTTGAACCTAGGAGGTGGAGGATGCGGTGAACCACAATCCTGCTGCTGTACTCCAGCCTGGGTGAGAGTGAGAGCCTGTCTTAAAACAAAATGTGCAATGGTAGAAATACTCAGAATTTTTTCGCAGCTCTTATGACTTGAAATGCATTGTATTTTTTAAAAATTCTCATTTCCACTGTGAGTTGTTCATCATCATATCTTCAGTGCCCAGAACACCCCAGACATGGGGTAGGCAGTCAATAATCATTTGTTGAATACATTAGTGTAGAATAATTTTTAAAGTTTTTAACAGTTACTCTACAATGGAAGTTTACATTTTGCTAATATGAGTTCCCTTTAAGATTGTAATGTGGCTCAATTCCAAGCAATAATTCTTCCATACTGTGGCCCCATCTTCTTAAACATGTGATTTCCATGTTCACCTGCATGGAGTTGGTGTGAAAGGGAAAGAGTATGGGAATTATGTGATGCTTGCTTCATAGGCCGGGCCTGGAAGTGCTGCACTCACTTCTGTTCATATTACACTGGTCAGAACTCAGCCACCTGCCCACCTCCACCTATAAGGGGGGCTGTGCAACGTGGTCTAGTTGGTCTAGCCCAGGAAAAAAAAACTTAGCGTCTATCAAATTCTATGAACGAGGGAGGGAAAAATGGAGAAAAGGGTCAACTACCCAGGAGAAGGAGCCTTGTCAGCAAAGGCTTTGTGGAGGAGGTGATGCAAAAGATGAGTCTTAAAGTAGCACTGGGATGTGGCCACCTGAAGAGGGAGGAGAAGGAATTTCTAAAAGGTAAGTATAAGCTAAGCAAAGGAGTGGAAAAAACCCAGCATTCTCCGAGGCCAGAAGACAAAGAGACAAAGAGAGGACATGAAAATGGAGAGGAATGAAGGGGAGATCTTGAGTGTGAGGTGGAGGGTTTAATGCCACTACGCAGAGCTTAGAACTCACTACAGGGGAGGGAAGGAGCCACTGAAAGTTTGAAGCAAGAATGCAGCACAAATGATTTGCAATTTGAATAGAGTCTTCAGGTGGAGAGGACAGAGAGGGGATTTGAGTTGGAGGCTAACAGACCACTTAGGAGGTTATGTATTTAAACTTCCATATGGGGTCCCAACAGAAGATCACTTGAGGAAAATCTGAAGTATATATACACATCTGGCTGCAGTCTCAGCCGCTGCGATTCAGCAGGAATGTTTAGAAAGCTCCCCAGGCCATTCTGATAGTCAGCCAGGTGTAGGAATTACTGCCTCTGTGCATCACGAGCTCCTGAGAGGACAAGCAGACCGCCGTCCTCTTTGGTTTCTCCCATATAGAGCCAGGCCTTACCTTGCATATGATCCCGTATCATTACATATGGTATACATATAGTATACTCATATTGTTTGAAGTCTTTCAACTACACCCTTTCTAAGAAAGGGTTCTTTCTTAGAAAGAAAGAAAATAGTCCCATTTCACTCTTATTTAATCTGCATTATCTTTTAATAATTGATTAATTTGTTTTAAAATGGCTAAACATCTACTACACCTTGGGCACCATTTTCAGGCTTGAGGATACAGAAATTGAAAATTCAAAGTGATGTGGGGACATAAAAGTGGGAGAAACTTTCAGGGGAGTTCTGGAATGTTTTACAACAGAGATAATTTTTGAAAAAGATCTTAAAAGGATCAACAGGAATTTAATCAAAAAACAGGAAAGGGCGTTGCAATCAGAGAGAACAGTGTGTGCAAAAGAACAGCAGCATGAGAAAGTCTGGAACATCCGGGGATCTGTGGGAAGCTCGGCATGGTGAGGGCAGAGGATGTGCACATGGAGGCATGGGAGATGAGGTGGGAAAGAAAGGGGCTGAGAGGTAGTGGTGTGCTGGAAACTCCTCAACAACAACAACAAAATCCAAACATGATTTGCAGAGTTTGTCAATTTCTGATTTCAAGCTGTCAGTGATTTAAGGTCTGGCTTACAATATTCCTAAACATTTCAGAACTGGTTTTTATGAACTGGTAGCAGCTGCTTCTAGTACATGACTGACAGGAGGTCAGATCCTTTAATTTTAAGAGACATTCTGAAAAAATTTGTTTTCCCTTGCCTTGGTTGCGCCTCACATTAAGATGACGCTTTTTTTTTTAATGAGTTTGGAGTGGAGTAAGCCAAAGAAACACGCAAAGGACCTGAAAGCTCACTGGAGTTGTTGATTAGGCTCCTACCACTCACCAGTAGTGCACTTAGACCTAGGCAAGAGGGACCCCCATTTTGGTTTCTATGATCAAATGGCCTAGCTCCAGCCTGCTGCAGACATAGCCCTTCTCCACAGAATGAGGAATCCATAGCGCCATGCCCAACAGGAACTTATCTCCCCCATTTCTCCATATATTCCAGATGTCTATGACCCATGACTCTGGCATACTCTCTGCAAATGGAGTCTTTCCTGAAATCATCCTCTTGAGGGCATGTACCTCATCCCACTGGCCAAAGAGAAGCTGTTTGAAGAAGGTATGGAGATATGGGGGCTGGGATGTCCACACACATGCATTTGTGGCCCCTTACATCATGGATGGAGCTGGGGATGGGAAGTGAAAAGAAGTGGGTCAGTCTCAAGCTGAACTGGCTCCCCCTGTACTGCCACATTTTGGTGAGGAACTTTGAGGAGTCCAAGAATCTAACTGTGAATCTGGCCTTCAAGTTCATTACAAAGGCATATTTGTCAAAGTAAGAGAACAGAACAGATTTAGCGTTTTGTTAGTTGAATGTATGTTTTTAAATATTTAAATATATGGTATGTGGGCCTTCGTTTTTACTTTTACCCTGGGCCCTGCAAATGTTAGGGGTGGTTCTTGCCTACTTCATTATTAGGGCTGTATTGTAAACCAAGGTGAGCAAGCTACAGCCTCCGGGTGAATTCCTGCCCACAGCATTTTCAAATAAGATACAGGAGCTTAGAATAGTTTTTACACTTTAAAATAGTTCTTAAAAATCAAAAGAAAAACAATATTTTGTGGCATGTAAAAATTACATGAAACCCAAATTTCAGTGTCCACAAATTGCTATATTGGAACACATCCATGCTCATTCATCTATGTATTGTGCATGGCTGTTTTCACAATACAGCAGCAAAGTGAGTAGCTGGGAAAGAGACTGTACGGCCTGGAAAGTCTAGGGTATTCACTGTTTAGCTCCTAGCATTTCCTGACCCTCACCCTGGAGTAGCAGACAGGCAGGAGGAAAGGAAGAGTCAGGCAGTTCTCACGCTGGCAGCACAATAGAATCACCTGTTGATTTCTCCAAGCAGACCCCCTACCCACAATACTTCTTGAATGGTCTGAGGTGGGGGTGTTTTTTTTAAACTTCCTGGTGATTCAAATGAGAGTCAGGGCTGAGAAATACTGGGCTAAGGGAATTAATACATGAAGTTCTGAATTTTCCAAATGTTAAGCAAGATGGTGCAGGACTGGCCTGCTTTCCTCAGGGATCTTAGTGGATTATAGCCTTTCTTGAGGAAGAAAGGTACCCAGTGATGAGATTTCGTTGAAGATCGGGGGGGGGGGGCAAAAGAGCAATTGTTTCTCACTGTAGTATGATTTATAAGCTCAGTTCAAGGGTTTTAACCTCTCTAAACCCTTGAACCATTGTTTCAAACATGTGTCCCTGGACTTCCCTGGCATTGTCTGTGTCGCTCAGGCAGGCACACTTTGGGATATGTAGCACATACCTTTGCAGGGACCCCCGCTGAGTCATTTCTCAGGATACACCCCAACAGGGAACCCTTACCCCATCTGTGTAGCATGCCCTCCATAATTATTGGTGGTCTCGCAGGGAAGGAGAAAAAAGACAGCTCTATCAGAATCCCATTCTCCACTAGCACAGTCAGCACCATCAGCAGAGGATGGCTCTGGGGCTGCAAGGCTGCTCTGAGCTATTATTGTGCCTGGCTCTCTCTCAGCATGACTCAACGCAGACAATATAGCACACCGAGAGCGTGGGGGATGAACAGTAAATACGAGGCCTTGGATTTTTTTTAATCTTGTCAGTTTTTCCCTGATTTGTGTCCTTTATCCTAGCCCCCTCTGCTATATAAGCTTCTCAAAGCTAATGCCCATAACGCCACCACCCACTGGTAGCAGCAGGCTGCTGGGCCACTGTGGGGTTCTCATTGCAGAGATTTACAATGCCCGCCATTATTCAGCAACTGTACGTGTTAACCCAGTGGCACAAGGTTGCTCCAACACCTTCCCCTCTGGTTTCTCTTTACTCTGGAGGCCAACAGCGACTATAGGAGTGCCGCCCTCCTGACTCGAACTGCTTGCCTCAGTGAGCACACATCACATCCTCCAACCTGGCAGAGCCAGAATAGGCCCCACTGAATGACAGGAACATCGGGCAATTATGGAACTGAGACGATGCCTGACATTTCTACTGCCACATTAAAAACGCTAAAAATATTTCTCAAAGGTGTTTCTCTGGCCTCTTGTAGATACGTACCCTCCATCCCCTTCTTTCTTCTATTAACAGCTGATGTGATTACATCTCTAAAATGTGATCTTGCTGCAAGGCTGCTGGGAGTGACCTCAACAATGAGCCTATGAGCTATTGTAGCTGTTAGGAGGTGAAGCAGTGCCATGCATTTTGCTCCCTTCAAACAACTCCCTGGAACAAGTTACTATTTTCACACTTCCATTAATTCTAATCAGTTTCAAGGGTAATTTATGGCTCCCATTTAACTAAGAAATGTGCCTATTATCTCTACCTCAGCTACTGTGAAGTCTACCTCTGTGCAATCTCCTGTTCCAGAATCCAGTAGTGGTGGCAGTGACTGTCTGGAAATACATTTGCCTTTGCATAGACGATTTACTGCTTCAGGGGAAACAGAAGAAGTACTTGGAGGATGAAGATGCGGTCGCTCTCATGAGCTTTTCTGGAGAGAAATATGCATCGGCTGAGGACACCTATGTTTGGCTTTGTGTGAAGGGTTTACAAACTGAAATCACGGAGATTTCAAGAGAAGAGCAAGGGAAGGAAAACATAAGGTAGCTGCTCCTGGTGGGTAATGGTCTGCCCAGAAGAAAGCCTGGAATCCTGGGTCCTCTTAACATGGAACCTGAACTTGTGAACACATTTTTTTTCTTTTTTTCTTTTTTTTTTGAGACAGAGTCTCTCCATCACCCAGGCTGCTGCAGTGCAGCGGTGAGATCTTGGCTCACTGCAACCTCCATCTCCAGGGGTCCAGTGGGTCTCCTGACTCTGCATCCTGAGTAGCTGGAATTACAGGTGCCTGCCACCATGCCCGGTTAATTTTTGTTTTAGTAGAGACAGTGTTTTCCCTTGTTGGCCAGGCTGGTCTCATACTCCTGACCTTAGATGATCCACCTGTCTCCGCCTCCCAAAGTGCTGGGATTATAGGCATGAGCCACTACGCCCGGCCTTTTAAATCACCAAATACCCAGCATTAACATTATTAGCAATTTATCAAATCATAGGGGCCTAAGATTATGGCATATCTGACAAGAAGGAGAAGATGATGATGGAAAAGCAACTGGCCTCCCAGGTTGGCACTGTCAATCCAAACATGGGACCCCAAGAATGCCCTGCAGTTTCAGGAGCAGATGCCCCCTACGTGGTGTTCAGGGAAGTACACTCAGTTCAGAATGAACAGCCATGCTTCTGGCAGAATACCTGCATGCTGAGGCTCTGATTTCTATTCAGCGGAGGGTGACCTACTCACCTCATCTTAGAATATGTGCAAAAAATAGAGAAGGAGCCAATAAAAGGTAAATAGGCCTGTCACTGGACAAAACCAGAAAGGCTCCAGATGCATGAGAGACGGGCAGAACATGTGACACATGTGAACATCAGGAAGGGGCTGGGAGAACTGAGAAGACCCTGCAGCTTGCGGATCTGTTTCACATGGCCTCTACTCCTTTACACGAATTTGGCACGGCAAATCAAGGAAACGGGAGGGTTTAACAGACTCCTGAGCCATTCCAGCTAACTCACTCCTTCCCACATATTGTGTATTTTTTCTCTAATTTCACTGTGTAAGAATGGTTGTGTCCAAGAGGTTTTTATGACAATGTTTCTTTGATATGGTATATGGTCTTACAGGGCATCCACCAAGATGTACCAAGAACATGTACCAAGAACATGTATGGAGATTCTGCTACACTTTATTCCATATCATGTTACAAGAAAACAACAGTGACAGCTGACGAACCATTACATCTTTCATAACACAGACAAATTACAACTGTAACAAATATGCAACATGTATTATTCCATTCTCCTTACTATGTGTCATTTGAAAGTATAATAGTTTTCTGAATAATGCTAACACATTTCTTAGGTACCAACCCCCTGTTAGAAAGTACACATCTCAGTGCATCATACAAAAAATAATAATAATAAAAGATAAAAGGAAAAATTTAAAAATCCACTCCCAACTAGAGTATGTAGGTTTTGTATGTGCCTCTAAAATATGCTGCTGTGGGAAAAGGAATGAGAATAGAAGACTGCTTATTTTATTGATTTTTTTTTGTGTGTTTTTGGTGTATGAGAAAATTACAAGGCAATAACATACACAGTTTCCTCTGCCTACAAGCCAGTAAAGGAGATGGAACTTATGCGCAATTATGCAGCATATTCCTATGTATAGGGGGCAGGCAATAATCTACCCCAGTATATACAGCCTAAACATCCTCTTATATAACAAAGATTACAAAACCAATAATATTCACAGATGAGTATCTTATATAGATGCATAAACAAGGGTACTGATTATACTGGCTGCCATATACAGACCGAGGAATGGATACCAAGAGGCCTCACTTTCTTTGTAAGTCTGGAGGGCTCCTGGAAACTTTCTAATCACTCTTGGGAGGTAGAAATCACTTCTCACTCCTGCATCAGTGGATGGACAGCCACCCTGTCTTATGTCCCCTATTTTTTGCTGAGCGCTGCAAACATTTTTTTTCACATCCTATGTATATTTTTAAATCAACCAAACTGTTCTTTTAAGAAAATGGAAATTAAGGGTCAAATCTCCTTTCAGAATACTGTGTGTGTGCAGTGATGTGCTAAGGTGTTTGTACTATTCTTACCATCTGTTTGAGTTCAAGGTATTCCTTCATATAAAAATAATCTCACAAAACATTCCAGTGCTTTCTCAATAGAATAATAAATCTGCTAATGAACACAGTCTGTATTGATTTTCATGACTGCCCACAAAGAGGGCAGAAGAGAAGAGAAACCGAGGGAGAATATGATTGCAAATAGGGGAAGGAGAGAGGGAGAGAGTGAGAAGGGTTGGGAGGAGGGAGAGAGAGAGAGAGAGAGAGAGAACAAGAGAGAGAACCAAACTTTGGATTTCCTGTATGGATGGCAAGTATAGGGTACTTAAAACCTCCTGACCTTGTGAGAGGTATGTCTCTGTAACAAAACAGAATTTTCCCTCCACTGATCGGTATTATATTTCACTTCTCCAAAGAAGCTGCCTATGACAGGGATATGCATCTCTAATAGTCCTAGTTGAAGTCTTTCAACCTTAAATATTTTCAAATTTTCAAGTTAAAAACCTTATTAAAAAGCAACATTTAATCATCAGTTGCTCTTGCTTTAGACTTAGTGAAATACAAAAGTCATGCCTCTTCTCCAAATGAATGATTCAAAACAAGTCACAGGAAAGGCCATTTTTAATTGCATGTAAAGTTTTCTCCCTATATTTTCTTTAAGAAATCCTAATTTAAGTACACTTTAAATACCTCTAAAGACTTCCAGTGGGTTGGAATGTATGAAAGAGGAATGGAAAAGATTTCTAGGTAGCAAACAGTAGACATTCTACACTTAGGTGTTTTCTTCTCTCTTTAAAACCAGTCAGTAAATAATTCCTTGCTTAGCACTTAAAACTTTAAAATGAATGCTACATCTGGACAGGATGAACTATGACCTTGACATAACGACCCATACTCCACTCCGGAGATAGTATCATTTTAAAGTTTAGGAGTTCTGCGTCCAGTTTCCTTGGTGTATTGAGCTTGATTATAGAAAAGCTTTATCCTCACCCAACTCTCAGAAAAAGGCTTTGTCAACCTGGCTGTTAATTCCTAGTCTTGATCCTAAAAAAGTGTGACACATTTCAAGCATTCACTCATTCTCTCCTTCTATCTGACCAACAGGAAAATGTAAGACAATGTACACAAAGGTATTTCCATAGGAGTCTGTGTGCAGAGGAGCTAGGTTTCATGCTTTAGATGAAGTCTCCTAACTGCCCCTTTGGCTGCAGTACTACTGGGCATTCTGCAGCGAGCCTGCCCCACTGGGAGCCAGCCTGCGTCAGGCAGCCCTCCCTCCAGATCAAAGCAAAACACATGCCTGGTCCACCTTTCCCCAGTGCCACATACTCGCCTGCATCCTCCAAGGTCCCTCAACTCCTTGAACAAGGGAAGCTGGGCCATTCCCTTTTCCATCTTTAAAGCAAGATTCCTGCCTTGTTTCTCAAATCTACATTTGAACAGTTATTCCAGGAGATGTCTTAAAATAAGGAACCCAATGATGTCTTCCAATGGCTTGGAATGTTTTTTTTTTTTAATGTAATTTTTAAAAAAGTTGCTTTGTTGTAACTGAGCAAACTTTGAACTGGATCACTATATAATTTACTTTGCAAGCCTTAACCAGCCAAGATTGCTTTCAAGGCTCATCCAACAGACACAGTTCTTTTGCACCAGGTTTAAAACACTCTGTTCCTCATTCTTTTCTCCAGTTAGAAAATGCAAAGTGTAACAGAATGGATGGAAAAAAATAAGACGTGGACAAGACCCAGACACAAAGTTACCTCAATCTCCAGAAGTTGAAACATAAGCAATTTATCCCTGTCTTTGCTCTTAATGTTTGATAATTGTTTTTTTCTCTTCCAACTTATTCAAAAAACGGTCATGCTATGTGGCTTGAAAATGCTAAGCAGAGTCCAATATCCTATATATAAATGTGCAGTTATTTCCAAGTAAAAAAAACCACATTTGCAAATGTTCTCAAAAGGTAAGCGACAGGTGGGGCCCCACAGTCAGGGGCCAAGTTGTCAAGTCAGAGAACAGGGGTTTGCTTAAGCAGAAAATTTCCTTCCTAGTGATTGCAAAATGTGCACTGCTCTCAAAGAAAACACACATTGTTTTATGCCACTCTGTGGCTTTCAAGTACAGACATTACTGAAGAAGTGTGAACACCAAATGTGTTGTCTTAATGTATTTAAGACATCGCTGGTGAAAGCATAAAAACCTTTACAGAGACGCTGCGCTGCAGAGGGAAATCAAACAAAATCAAACACAAAAGACTGAAAAGAACACATGCCATGTATCAGTAAGCAAAGCTTAATCTTCACATAGTTCTTGGAAATCACAAGGTATCCAAATGCGTGCAAGGTTTAAATAAATTGCAGAGAAAACAGGGTCTTGCCAGCTTCAACTTTCTTGTAAGTGAAATCCACCACAGGGAGCGAAAGAAAACTGATCCATGATTCCCTTCATATTAATGGCCACTTCATTAATGTTTTTTTTTTTTTTCTTCCCAGAATGATGACAACTTAATCCTGGAAGGAGGAAAAGAGAAAATTGTTATATAAAAAAATCTACGTCATTAATTTTTCCTAAATTGTATGAGACATCAAAATTGGTCAGTCCAAAGTGAGCCCACTGATGTTCCCCACAGCTGCTCCAAACATGTAAGTATGAAGCAGAATAGTCTCCTTAAACAAAAAGTTTTTCTAATACGATAAACAAATGTTCTGATTACACTTTCCTCTCTTAAAATCATTTAAATCCACCAATTCAATTGGTCTATCTTCCTCTTGGATTATTCAGAGAAAAAGAAATTCAGCAAATTTCCTTCCCTAAATCATTAGTAGTAATATTGGTCTTAATTAAGTGCCTGTAGCATCATACAGACCATTAAAAGGACATATCATCATGTTCATTTTTATGAACATGAAGTAGGAAAATGGATCACATATATGCTTTTAAAAAATTCAGCTGTATATAATTTCTTGGTTGCCTATTATCATTATTTCAGTTTCAGCAGAATGAAAATTGGCCAGTGTGACCTGAATTGGCAGCCTCTTCCCAACATCCTGTATAGGACTGCGTATTTCCAATAATGCCTGCTTAAAACAGTAACAACTTGTGGGCAAATGGTTCAAGCAAAAAGAGGGAAGCTTCACTCTGCCCCTTTCCATACTTCTTTTTGGTCCTTAAGCATTTTCATTGGGTCTCTAGAATGGGAAAAGAATGCCTTGCCAGGATGGGTGGAAACACTCCCAGGTTCAAGGCACATAGCTGAGATCAGTTCATTAGCTGCACTGAGTCCCAGAACCAGTTCCTTAGCTATATTTAGAAGCTGCTGGTCATTAAGGCCTGGTGAGGTCTTTGTGTCCCCATCTACAAGGCTGTATAGTCATCTTCCCAGATGCAGAGGGAACCCTGGATGGTGTCTGATCCCAAAGGTTTTGTCCTTGAGACCTCACAGTGCAGTTCTGCTGCTGCCTACACAGGCTGTGTCATCAAGGACATCACCCCTGCATAGCAACAACCTAGGAATACCTTGACCAGAGAGCAGAAATTCCACTCTTACACTCAGGAACCACTGAAACCGCATCCTCCCCACCCTTTACCCACTTTCCCCACTTACTATGATGAGTTTCTGGCATGTTAACTTTCCATTCTTTTTTAAAATCAAAGCAAAATTTATAGAAAACAAAATTAACCATTTCAAGGAATATAATGTAGTGGCATTTAGTGCATTCACAATGTTCAACTATCATCTCTATTTAGTTCCAAAACATTTTCACCCCCAAAGGAGATCCTATATCCTTTAAGCAGTCACTCCCCATCTCTCCTTGTCCCAGCTCTGACAACTATTAATACGAACGTTTCTGTCGCTATGGATTTACCTATTCTAGATATTTCATACAAATGGAGTCATACAATATGTGACCCACTGTGTCTAGTTTTTTTTCACTTAGCATGATGTTTTTGAAGTTCACCCATGTTGTAGCATCATTATTTTTTAGGGTTGAATAATATTCTGTTGTAGGAATATACCACAGCTCATTTATCCATTAATTGGTTGATGTATATTTGGGTTGTTTCATCTTTTGGCTAATAGTGAATGTTGCTGTTCTGAACATTCATGAACAATTATTTGTTTAAACACTGTTTTAAATTCTTTTGAGTATACAGCTAGGAGTGGAATTGCTAGGTCACATGGAAATTCTACGTTTAACTTTCTGAGGAACTGCCAAACTGTTTTCCATCATGGCTGCACCATTTCACATTCCCACAAGGAATGTATAAGGGTTCCAATTTTGACAAAACATTTGTTTGTTAAAAAAAAATTACAGCCATCCTAGTGGGTGTGAACTGATTTGCACTTGCATTCCCCTAATGATTAGTGATGTTGGGCACCTTTTCTGTTTTTGTTTTTTTAAAGACAGGGTCTTGCTTTGTCACCCAGGCTGGAGTGCAGTGATGCAGTCCTAGCTCACTGCAGCCTCAGCTTTCCTGGGCTCAGCTGATCCATCACAGCCTCCCAAGTAGCTGGGACTACAGGCACACACCACCATGCCTGTTTAAGTTTTTGTATTTGTAGAGACGAGGGTTCACCATGTTGTCCAGGCTGGTCTTGAACTCCTGGACTTAAGCCATCTGCCTGCCTTGGCCTCCCAAGGTGCTGGAATTACAGGCATGAGCCACCATGCCCAGGCTGTTGGTGACCTTTTCATGTGGTTGTTGGCTATATGAATATCTTCTTTGGAGAAATATCTATTGATGTCCTTTGTTCATTTTTAAATTGGGTTGTCTTTTTGTTGTTGAGTTGTAGGAGTTCTTTATACATTCTGGATATTAATTCCTTATTAGATTTATAATTTTTCTCCTATTCCATAGGTTGCCTTTTTACTCTGTTGACTGTGTCTTTTGATGTACAAAAGTTTTAAATTTTGGCGAAGTTCAACTTATCTCTTTTTTCTTTTGTTGCTGATACTTTTAGTGTTACATGTAAAAACCCAGTGTGAAATCCAAGGTTACAAAGATTTACCCCTATATTTTCTTCTAAGAATCTTATAGTTTTAGCCCTTGCATTTATATCTTTGGTCTATTTTGAGTGAAGTTTTGTATATGATATGAGGTAGGGGTAACCTTCTATTCTTGAGAGTTCTCTGTCCTCAGTTACTGAGCCAAAGGTAAACAAAAGCCCTTCCTTAAGTTTCTAGGAGACGCCTGGGGATTAGATGAATACTACACATAGGCCCTTTGCTACCCCTACACCCCAACTCCTCAGTTATTATCTCAAATCCTTGCTGCTTGTGGGGCAGTTGTCCATGAGGCTTATTTGACCACTCCTCATCCTTGCTTGATTGTGCAACTATGACTTTATCAAACCTCTTCTTAAACGAGTCACCACCCTAGCAAAAATAATTACATGGGAACAACCTCCTTCGTCTGCAGCCTACCCTTGTTCTTTCAGGGAAATGAAGAAAGAACGTGCTCTACATGCTGCTCCACATAACTATGCATTCTGATCTAGGCATTGGCATCTTTTTTGAGGCCCATGACATCGAGAAGAGAGAGCACTCATCCTCACAGTACTTCAAGCACACTTGTCCACAGGCATCCTCACCGGATCCTCAACCTCACTATCAGTGTTGACATTTTTATTAAGCAGATAATGAAAGTGTCTTTTTCCTTCCATTTACTTTAAACAGCAGTTGAGATTCCAGCTCTTCCCAGAAGCCTGCCCACCCCAGCTAAATGGGAGCCATAGGTCTGTCCTGACATCTTCTTGCCCAGGCATGGAGTTCCTACAACTTTACTCAAAGGATGCAGTCTTTCCTGGCTCTCCCTTCTTTTACCACTTTAATCAACAGAATGGAGACTTGGTGCCCACACTGACCTCCTGAACCAGAGACTTCATTTAGTCTCTCCTGAGGTGTGAAGACACTTCCTAAGAAGGAGCAATCAGGGGACAGGTGGCATCAGTGTGTTCTTGATTAAGCTTGATTTTGTTGACTCTTGTGTCCCTAGAGCACAGATCACGCCTGGCTCAGGCACTCAATATACAGTTGTTGAATGAATAAAGGGGGAAACTGTAGAATCTGAAGACTTGAGGGTGGAGTATGTTTTCAGATGTAGAGTTCCCTATGGCACATTCACTGAAGGCAAATGGGAGGCCTGTGAAATGGTACAGAGCTGCACACAGAGCAGGCCATCCACAAATACACCACTAGCCTAAGGGTGATTGGTAGGATTAACACCTTCCTGTAGGCAAAACTTACTTTTTTTTTTTTTTAAACTCCATGACATTATATTTGAAAGGAATGATTTGATTTCCAGTACATCTGATTTCATGTAACAATAAACTATGTTGTCACCACAGTCAATGGCATATTTACTATCCTGTTGGGTTAAGATGTTTTTAGACATCGATGGTGTTTGTTCTTGCCTTTGTCCTGATTCTTTGAGTGTAATCTCTAGGAGAATCACATGTGCCTAACCTAGGGCATAAACAGAAATGCATAATAAAGGATAATACGTAATAATAGTAATTGGATAATAAATGATGAACACAGTGATTATGATAAGTCCATTACTTAGATTTGGGCTCAAATATTTAATGGAAGGAGCCAATAATGAGAACAGAAGGGAGGTGGACTCTTTCCCATCTCTGTGAGATGACTCCAAATGCCCCAAATTGTGCTGGTTACCCTGCCTGGTGCTGTTCGCCAGCAGCGTGGGATGTCCCTTCTTTCTCCTTGAGTAGCGTTAGCTTCAATTTTCAATGAGTGCATATCAGGTAGGTCAGTTTTTGCTGGAAAATTGTTAAGAAAATCTAAATGCAATCATACATTTGATGAATGGGGATTCAGGTAGAAGGAGAGAGGGTACACTACAATCACAGGGAAGTGAAATATAATAGCAACGTAAATCTTTCCTTACCTTTATTATTAAAATATGTAGCATGCACAATACAAATGAACAGTGAATATGAATTATAAGCTCAACTATGTGCATAGCCACTCATAGGTATATAAATCATAAGATTAATGGATGCCATTTTTATCTTGCTTTCAGCTTTTACAATGTTCTTTCTCTCTAGAAATGAATGTTTTAAACAAGAAATTGGATTTGATTGATAAAATCCTTATTCAGAAATATCTACATAGAGCTTCTTGGCTATAAATATTAATTAATTGGATCGCTGGTACCCATAATGCAACTTTGTTCTGACCCATGTGCCCTATGAACTAGATATTTTTTGGATTCAATTTTCTTAAAACCAACTGTCAGCATCATGTGATGGAGGAGATGAAAAATGAAAATGAGCAGTCCCGCTGTGCAGGTGGGTGACCTGTGGGAGAGAGTCTGCCTGGTAGGATTTTTACACGAACCATCAGACACAGACCAATTGATTAGATCATCTCATACCCGCCACCAACTAGGCTCAAGAGACTAATTAGAGAGAGTACTGCCTGCGCAGGCACCCCATTGACACCTAATTTGCTCAGCCAAAGCCTTTGGGGAAAATGTATTATCTCTGCAGCTGCACTTCATGCATTTCTGATTTGAGGCATAAGCAAGGAGTGCTTCATCACTCTTTTGAGCAAACTGAATGTAGAAGCCCTTAAGTGCTAAATGCAAGCAAACAGACCCAAATTAAAAACGAGCCAGGCTCTTTCTAATTCCCTCTGTGCTCCCTGTTAAATCTCTGTGTGTACATACAACCACACACCCCTACACACATGCATGCAGTTTACATGCCAGAGGGACAGCATCGCTGAGGACCCCAGCTCAGGGTGCTTCGATGTGATCAGGTGGTCTGCGTTTCACCGGCCTATTTACGCACTCTAAGGTTTTGCGTTTGACTGTGTTTTTTTCTGCTGCATTGCCCTTCCTCAAAGTATTCTTTTTTCTACAAGACAACTCTGGCACATTTTTTCCCCCTCTAAGCCTCACTGGAGAGAAGTGATTGTTTTGGTTCCAAATTAAAACAACTGTAGGTTTTCCTTTCATTGCCTAAATTATGAACAGGATATTCTCCAGGATGTATGTGAAGCTGTAGGGTAATCCGCTCATTTCTATTTAGGAGATTGCTTTGTAAATATGCCTAACAGAAAAGGAAAAAAATATTAAAATTTGACAGAAAGAAAGCTACCTCATAACAGTAAAGACAGCATAAACTTTTTAACACATTTAGGTTCTCTTCAAGAAAAAAAAAAAGATTATCATTTGACCAAATCTAGCTTTATCTATTAGCTTTAGAATAAAACTAATTCCAATCTCCTTCTCAAATGTAGAATTCAAAATATCAATACATAAGGAGGCATTTAAAGATAGGCATGTAATTAATTACATGCTTTCAAAAAGGAAATAAAAATAAATAATCCAGGTAATAATGGAAAAATTAGAATATTTTTGTGCCATATTTAGAGGATGCGGAATGGGTTTCCATAATGCTAGAATGAAAGAGAAAAACAGGACCATGGTGGTGTTCTATAGTGGACTTACTGATTTTGTGCCTTTCTAGTCACGTGTTGGATGAATTATTCTACCCACAAGTTCTGATAAATTATAATTCTACTTTGCAATTTTTCACATTTAGCCTATTCCTAAGAGTTTAATGAAGGTCGGGCACAGTGGCTCACGCCTGTAATCCCAGGATTTTGGGAAGCTGAGGTGGGCGGATCGCCTGAGGTCAGGAGTTCAAGACCAGCCTGGCCAAATGGAAAAACCCTGTCTCTACTAAAAAAATACAAAATTAGCTGGGCATGGTGGCATGCATCTGTAATCCCAGGTACTCGGGAGGCTGAGGCAGGAGAATCACTTGAACCCAACCCAGGAGGTGGAGGTTACGGTGAGCCGAGATTGCACCATTGCACTCCAGCCTCGGCAACAAGAGCGCAACTGCATCACACACACACACACACAAAGAGTTTAATGAAGATTTCACATGAACAATGTCACAGAAAAAGAAAAAAAAAAAACAGACTTATAAGACTGTGCCACTTTGAGTTTGGTTTTGCTTAAAATACCAAGAAAAACAAAATAAATATTTGTATCAAATTCATCTTCAAGTAGCATTTGCTATTATAGAGAATTAAGTCCACAAATAAGGTTGTCAAACCCTAAGCACCTAGGCAAGCGCAAATCTCTCTAAAAATATCAAATACATATATGCATACACGTTTATATTTATAACACAGAGTCAAATTTTATACTATAGATTTTATATGATGCTGGACTCAAAGTGGCTAGTTTTAAACTTCATACTGAATTCAGAAAATCTGGGA
The DNA here is from genome assembly GCA_963573385.1 of Cacajao melanocephalus. Classification (NCBI taxonomy): domain Eukaryota; kingdom Metazoa; phylum Chordata; class Mammalia; order Primates; family Pitheciidae; genus Cacajao; species Cacajao melanocephalus. Next base: position 24,560 of record CAUYLG010017230.1, read on the forward strand.
CAACATAATTTCCTTATTCTTTGAGTGAATTTAATGTGTTATAATTTGGCTAGAAATACAGGTTTTCTTTTAGAATATCTGAAATCAGTGTTTTCGTTTCTCTCACACTGCATTGAGGCTCAATGGGAAGGGGGTGGGGGGGAGGAAGTGGTATGAAGCAGAAGGAAGTAGAAAATTAGTCAAACCTACTTCTGTAACTTATTTCTGATTTATGATAATCATGCTTCTTCCCCCTAGAAGAGAACACATCTTTGAGACCAGCAAGAGAATATTAATTCAATGAATGCAGAGATAGACGGGCTTTGTTTTAAGCTTAACAGAAGGTCCATCATACAAAATAGCCCAAATCCTTTAAGTGAAAGCTGTTTGGTAACATCCATATGGATGCACAATGCACTAATTGCAGCAACTTTGCACATTTTAAGCTTCATGCCAAAGTGGTGATTTTAATTAAAATTTTTTAAGGCAAAGCTGTAAGTCTAACATTTCAAAACAAAGCATTTCTCACATGAGAAGACTGACTTAACGTATCATTTTAATAATCATCATTATCAACGAACATTTATTGAAATCCTCATTAAAGAACAGGCATTATATGATGTGTAATTAGCCCTGACTGAAAAGAATGTTCTATTTTAATGGTGTGACTGTTTATTAAGTCAGATTTATGCAAATGAAAAACACTGGTCATATTTTAGACACACATGGACAAAAGAATGGCAATTCTGGGATTTTTTCCTGTCTCAGTCCTGTCTCAGCAAAGGGAAAGGTACTGATTTAGGTCTTCTTAGAAACTCCAAGCCACATTTAATCTTTTTTTTTGGGGGGTAAAAAATATATAATATTATATACATATATCATTTTTTAAAAACATTAAACATATCATATAAATAAATAAATAAAAACTGGGAGGTCTGAAGCAATTCATTGAAACAGTTTTAATGACAAGGTTAATAGAAAAGCCTTCACCAAAGGTGGCATATTCTTTTTAAAGATTTCATGTTATTTGAAGCCTTATTTGCTCAGCATACCTTTACAAGTGACTGAATCCCAAGTGATTATAAGTTAATTAAATAGGATTCTGACCCTTAACCCTCCTTATATATTACAGTCCTACTAAACTATATTTAAATAAACCAAATACAAAGTCACTCAGCAGTGAGTGCATTTTTTCTCAACTTAAAACACACATATACAAATCTCATAAAACTACTAAAAACCAAGTATTTAATAGAGAAACACAAGGGTTCATGTCTGATTTTAATTAAAAGATTTGAGAGGAGATGTGACTCCATTTTGGGTGGATTTTTTTTCCAAATTAAAACTTGTCTGGTATTATTGTCCAATATATTGAAGCAGTTTTTCATGCTTAGGGTTTCAAATTCAAAACATACCATCACCTACAACTTTGAACCTGTTTTGTGAACCACCTAATTTAGCAGAAACTTGCAAAACTAAAATATTCATTTCTGTAGCATAAATTAGATCACATATAATTTTGGTTAATATAGAATGATGTCAGCATGAACCAGAAGTAATGCTGGTTCACGAGAGATTTCTTTCCAATGTTTTGAGTCACCAAGTAAGAGCAGCCATGAGCAAGATACATAAACACAGTGCATGTAAGCCCAAGAGACCTGCAGTACTACACAGCACATGCTTTCTATTTACCCCACATGCTTCCTTTTGGCTTGGTTTGGCTACATGCTTTGTCTTGGAATTAACTGTTTATTGTGCCATCTTCCTGGATCCTTGAGAATTTTGCTCTTTCATCCAAAATTGGGCAGCCTCAACCCTTACATCAAGCTTCTTTCACCTGTAAACTCTGCTGGTATTTTTACTTTTACGGTTTTTCTGTGTGCTGTGCTTATCAAGTTGAATATATTTGAAGCGGACTGCCCTTTATTTTTTCACCCCCTGACAACCACAAAAGCCCTGCAACTTTGTACTGTAGTATTCTGCTGAACACAGGCAGGAATGCAGATGTCACATTACAGCAGAAATGTCTATTCTTGTAAGGACATATTCTGACAGTGTCATGAAGTGACACATTGTGGACACCACTACAGCACATCATTTCCACCAGGTAATGTCTGCGGACAGTGAGGAGGGTCCAACAACTCCAAGCTAAGGGTGGTGGGTGCTGGATGGCTCACTAAGCCTTCCTCCAACTCGCTCCCACGTAGCTGCTTCACAACAATGCCAATGAACAACTGCTCAACCCAGGACAAATCACTGAATATTCATCCATGGAAGCTAAGACTCCGTGCACTACATGCAAAGCCCTCCAATACAAATGCCACACAAAATTATAATTGGGTAAAGTATTATGATAATAGTTATCCCACTGTAGCATGTTGCTATATTTCTATAGAATCCAAGATGAGTTGTGAAATACATAATTAATGGAATGTATACCATTATAAGAAATAAATACCAGCATTTTGTGTTCATGTGGCATTTTCTCCTATCCAGAGTACTTTCCCATGTATTCTTTCATTTAATAAAAGTGCCTGAAAGACAGGACCATGATCTTTGAAGACAGGTCCTGTTCGGGAGAGAATGGATTTTGTGAACTCAGATTTTTAAGAAGTTCTAATCTTTTTAGTCACTGATTCAGTGTCTCCTGAAATAGTTGCAATAGGAGGTATACTGCAGATTTAAATACCAGAGCAGTCATGATAGAACCCACAACCTTTATAGGAACTAGGGTGATAAGCTGTCTCTGTCTGGACTAAGGAGGTTTCCAGGATTTGGGACTTTTTTATTTTTTATTTTTTTATTTTTTTTGAGATGGAGTCTTGCTCTGTTGCCCAGGCCAGAGAGCAGTGGTGTGATCTTGGCTCACTGCAACCTCTGCCCCCTGGGTTCAAGTGATTCTCCTGCCTCAGCCTCCCAAGTAGCTGGGACTACAGGCACACGCTACCATGCCCAGCTAATTTTTGTGTTTTTATTAGAGACAGGGCTTCACCATGTTGGCTAGGCTGGTCTTGAACTCCTGGCCTCAAGTGATCCACCCACCTTGGCCTCCCAAACTGCTGGGATTATAGGAGTGAGCCAACACACCTGGCCTAGGATTTGGGACTTCTGATTCTAAAATGGGGGAGCAAAATGGAACAAGCCAGTTACTACAGGAACAACGGGATTAATATGCACAGTAGTGACTTCCAAGTTTATTATAAAAACAGAGGTAACAAGGTTTGGTACTTTATTACAGGAACTAAAATGAAAAGCATGCTGACACTCCAATCTGAAAATGTGAGTCACAAAAGTTTTACAAATGTGAAACACTAAGAATGGTAAAAAGTGAAAATAAAATGGGAACTGAGGCAGCAACCTTCTCTCCTCCCAACTCCCCCGACTGTACAGGGATTTTCCCACTTATCTCCTTAGAAGACACAAAACCCTGACTCTGAAATTTAGGCTTTCTTCTCTGTTTTTTGTTGAAATCACAGTCAATCACAGTCTGCTCTGATGAGGTTGCTGAACTTAAGACCATCAACTTGTTCCTCACCACAATTCAGAATAAATCCATCTACTTAAATTCACCTGTGCCTGTGCAGTGTGGTACGGAAGAGATGGCTAAGGTCAACAGTCTGAAATGACAAGAAGGACAAGTGTTGCCAGAAATAGCTCCTGTTCTAAGATTGGTGGTGAAGGAGCAACAGCATCAATTAACTTGCCTAAATTAATTCAGGAAACATTTACTGAACATCTAATTTTTAAGCAAAGCAGTGCTTAGGGTAAAAGAGGAGAATACTACAGGGTCTATTAAAAATGGATTCTGGTGGTGTTCTGGAACTGGCTTGACCTGGCTCAAGAGATGTGAATGTGAAACCTTCCAGGAATTTTGCAATGTTGCCAGTTTTTAAACACAGCCACCCTTGAAATCAGCCATTATGCGAGTATCTACAGCACAGGACATAGATAAACATGACCAATCAGGACTATTCTGCTGTCTTCATGGAGAGCCAACTGTGAAACATCTACTAACACACCACTGCTGTCTTTAAGGAGCTCAAGATTTGGAAGGGGGTGGGCGGCTGGGACAACAACTGATTATAAGTCAACATGGAAAATATAAGTGCTATCCTCACTGCTGCTGCAGTGAGGAGTAACTGAAAGGTAAGTAACAGTTTAATGCCTAGAAAGGGAGGAAGAAGGGCATTCTTGCATAGGCAAGGACCCTGGGAAATATAGACTGGCTAATGGGACAGGCACGTGTTTGCCTGTCAGGATACAGATGCAGGTAGAGATGCAGGAAAAGCTGAAAGGTAGGTGAGGGTGGTGGAGTAAAAGGCTTTAAATATTCTGCTTAGGTGTCTGGGATTTCTTATATATGCAGAGAGGAGGAGGTGTTGGAGGCTTTGGGTGGAGAGTCCCAGGTTTCATACACATGAAGTCTTGAACTGCCACTGTGAAGTCCGTGGGGTAAATAACTGTCTTCTTTAGGATGTCATCAAATCAGATAATGCAGCTGGTTCTTCAAATGACTGAGTGATTGCTCACAAAATACCAGGTTTATAACATTTAATATTGAAATGTTTCATTCCACCCATGAGAAACATTCAATGTTCTGGACAAATGATGACATAGAAATTAAGCTTCTTCCCAAGGACTGTAATTTTCAAAACATAGCCCATGGGGATAACTTGGACATTTTCATACATCAGAAAGATGCCTTAGGTACTTTATAAATAGTTTTTTCACTCATGTCTCTATTTTTGTCAATGCATGTAAAAGGAAAATGAAAAATATACATTAATAACTCCTATCTACCTTTACTTCACTGGTGTCCTTTATAACTGAAACATGTTCTATTAACACACAACCCAGACAGACTAATTGTAGTGTTGGGAGTTCTGAAATACCATCACATATTTTAAAGAGCAACTGTAATAATTTAGAAAACTTCATTACTCTACGCTTCTCTTGATTCACTGTGGTTGGATGTATTGGACTAGGAGTGTCAGTTCATTAAAAATGTGAAGCCTGTAATTTCTGATGAATAAGACATTCACATCAACACACTGGTTTCTTCCTGGTATAAAACAATTAAAGTGTCAACAGCTCAGTGGTTTAGTGGCAGAGCAAAGAACAGTGGTTGCAGGCCTGGGGTCAATCTCTCATTTCCATTGGCAACAGAGCTGGAGAATGCAGTGAGAGGAGCCAGCACACCCCAGGCTCATAGGATTAAGGGATGCTTCATTTTTTTTTTTTTTACTGTTCAATTGTGGCAGACTGAAACAAAAGCAGCAGCTGAGTTCAGTTAGCTGAACTTTTATTGTAAGAAGCAATGAAATGCTCCCTTTCCTTGCCCCAAACCAGAATATTCCACATAGTGCAGTAAGTCTAGAATGCAACGTATTTCTCTTCCACACCTGTGACTTGGGAGCACATCCCAGAAAGATCTTATTTCCTCTTCACACAGATGCTAAAGAACAATGTCATGTCTTGTCTGGGTTATGCTGTTTGTTTTTCCAGTCTGTTGGTATTAGAATCACACCCTAAGCACCTGTCATGTCTCATGGCCCTCTGTTAAGCCCTTTTCTAAAATTCTGACTTTGCAACACTGGTGTCATTTGGAATTAAAAAAAAAATCTGGTGATTTAGTTGTTTCATGTTATCCAGGGGGCAAACCCCCCCGCAGCACATTTTAGACATAAGTAAAAGAATGTATATTGTGCAAAGTATACACATTGAAAAAAAATCAGCCCAATCAGCTCCAATAAGCTGTTTTGGTTTTATTCCTTTAGTCATTATTAGATTCAGTTGTTCTGTGTGAGATGTCATGTATGATGAGCCTAAGCCTGAAATGCTAAATGAAAAAGCTCTTTCGTTTTTTAATTATTAACCTCTTGAGTTTTAGTGCTAGAATTTATATAATTTTCATAATCAACTATTGAGTGAGTACTTGGGTCCAAACAGGATATAAAATACACATGCTTGGATTTACATGATATAGCTAAATCTTTTCTCTCTCAGTACTTCCTTATCAAAATAAATTCTGCCAGGTTGATTTTTAGGGACTGATGTATGTCTGGTAAAATGTAAAGGAGAACAAAGCTGCTCCTTCTTTAGCTCTCTGGGATGTGGTATGGTTAGGGTTGTCTCCATACTAGAGATGGGCAATTCAAATAAGACATATCTCAACCAGATAGAATAGGGGAGAATTGATCAGATTAATGGTTTGTGCAATCAAGTAAAGAAATATTTAGAGGCTTAGAAAACAATTAATGGCAAGAAGAGCTTTATGTTTGAAGAACCTCCAAATAAAACTGAGAGTAACGAATCTGACAAAATACAGTATACAATCATGGTCACTGGAGGGCTATCTTGATCAGTACTGTACATATATACCTGTGATCGCTCTTGACCACTGCCACTGTGAAGTCTGTGGGTAAATAATTGTCTTTAGGATGCTATCAAATCAGATAATGCAGCTGGTTCTTCAAGAATCATAAATTCTTTGTAGTTGAAATTCAAACATATATAGATTTACTTTTATGTACTACAGAAATGCCTCCAAATTGACTTGATGAATATGTAATTTGAAACCAACTTCCATTCACTTCCTTTAACCTGCTATGCCATACAAAGTTGTATGGACTCTAAATGTTATAATCACTTATTTTTCCAAGACTTTATTAAAAATTTCAAATATAGAGTAACTGTACAATGAGCATCCATGTACTCCCCATATTCTATAATTAATGTTTTGAAATATTTGCTTTTAACATATCTATTCATCTATCTTTCTTTCTATCCATCCATTACTTTGATGCATTTCAAAGTAAGTTGCAAATATCAGTATACTTCACCCCTAAACATACGTATCACTAACTAGAGCTCAATATATATTTATATTTTTAAAGTAAATTTTACTTATCATAAAATGTACAAAGGTTATGTGCATCATTTGTTGAGTTTTTAATGGTATTACACAGGAAATGTCACATTAGTGTGCAGTAGGGGAGATTGGTTTTAATTCAGAATCTGAGTAGAATATGGTTTTTTTTAAAACCAAAAAATATCTTTAATGTTGTCCCTCTCTTCTACTCTCACCAAACCCTCAGTGGACAATCCACTGATAAACACTACTACCAAGAAGAGAACAGATACAAATAACTCGGATTGTTGTAATTCTTAACCTTCTAAGTCACTGCCAAACTTAAGAACCAGATCAATGCCACGAAAATTTGCTACAGAAAACTGCATCTATTTAACTACATGCAGATTTTTTTCATACAATTTCAGATGGTTCATAGATCTTCTGATTTCCATTAATCTGTGGTCATAGACCCCAGGGCAAGAATCTCAGGATTAGGATGTCAGAATGCTGAAGCATCAAGCAGTATTTCCACTACCTAGCCATAATTTTAGAGCATATTGCAGAAGAAATACCTTCCAGGAAAGTTAAATGCTTGAAGGAAATTACTTTTGAACAAGGGGCATGGTCTAGGGACACCCTTGTTGAGGGGTAATAAGGCTTACATGATTTCCTACACTCCCCATATGAGAAAAATATCTCACTCAGTCTATGCATTATATTTCCTCCAAAAGAGGAGAACCCCGAATCATGCTATCTGATGAATGTGACAGTGAACAGGAGAAGCATACGTGGGCAGTGTGGGTCCCTATTTAGATGATCCCAAGACTTTGAGGAGCTGAGTAGAAGACACTTTTTCCTAAATACAATCCCTCACTTTCTATTCTTTTTCTTCTCTATTAATGTCATCAGTGACGTACTAATATTAATACAGGATTAAAGATAAATGGAAATTAATTCTATAGTAACCATTTTTACTACTGATATTAAATACCATTAATAATAACTTTATTTAGTAGGCTATCTTTATTATTTTATAGTTGTGAAAATAAAAATTATTGTGAGAGCTTCTCATTGCTTTGTCAGTGACCCTGAACTTTGATTTTCCTTTTTTAGGTAAAAACATCAGCCAAGAATTTGCAATTATTCTTAGTATGGCCACCCATAAGTTCCCTCTCAGAAAGGACTGTAGACAACTAATCTGAGTAGTTGAGGAGAATTTATTGTGCCTCTGGGCCTCATAGCAACCTTCCAAGGCAGATATTTTTAGTCTATCCTAGAGTTTAGAAAGCTGAAACTCCAAAATGCAAGTTGGAGAAGTACTTCCCACTCCTACTTTCTGGACAAAAGTTTGTTTCTCTTATCCATAAGAGTGTTTTTCTCATCATTAGAAGAGCAACTCATGGTTTTCTATCTGCTCTTCACAGACTGACCTGTCTTCTATGGTCTTACTTTGGTTCTATCATTTCAGGGCTGTGGTATAGCAGGACATGGCCTGGAAGCCTGGCATCACTTTTATCTCCCTGGCTAAGCCTTATCTACCCTAAACCTTGTTCATCCCAAGTTACTTGTGCCTTCCTTGCCAGGAGATAGTTACCTTTGGTTATGTGATATCTCTCTGTGAGAAGCTCACACTATAAATCTTCAGGACCCAATTAAGAAGGGAAAAGGAAAATGTAGGGTCAGGTATAAATCACTATTCCTCAATCAGAATAAGGTTGCCATAGCAACCATGCCTATTTTTGCTCCTCCCGCTGATCTGCTTGCTGGCTTGGGTGTTCAAGGTAATTTGCACAGAATTGCTCCAGTTTTCTGATCCACACAATTTTAATTTTATACCACTTAATTTTCTACCACTGCTTCCCTTGAGCATCAAATAAAGAAGGCACTAAGAGTTTAAAAATCAAAGCATATGTACATTCTCTGACCACAGTTCTCCACCTGATCAAATACAACAAGACCATTCCTCATTTCCCCTTCTTGAAGCTTCACATTTCCCCTTTCCTCATTCTTCTTTCCCTCAGTGTACTCACATAGACACAAACGTAAACACATCCCACCCCTCATCTGAAAACAGTCTGTGGTATATGTGAAGAAATACTCTGCAAATAAGTTATGAATATATATATGGAATCCGAAGCATCTTGTAGACTTGTAACCTTTCTACAATTAAGCTAAGGAAGTTTAAGAAAAAAAACTGGACTTGGCATAACGAAATTTAAATGTTTTTCATTTGACATGTCTTCCTTGTAAATAATGAAGGAGGCTCACTCCCTTTATTTTCAAGCGCAAGGAAAATAGAGTGCTCTTTAGAGGTTCTGAGGGGACAGAAAACTTTGCTGTGATTGTTTCAGTGGTGTATGAAGGGTGGTGTTGCTAACTGGTTTGGTAAGTGATCTTTCATGATAAAGAAGCATCAGGAGATGTAGAAAGGCCAAAAGTAACACCACAATGCTACAGTGAGACCAGACACCAGAAGCCATACCAGGAACTGAGCAGAAAAGTGGGGTCATGTGGCCTTGAGGCCTTGGGACAGACATCCTCCAGCTGATGATGTACAGAGGCAATTGAGACAAGTAAACTTAGGCTGAAGTTTACAACCCTCTTCAGATCTAGAAGTGTGGGGTTGATTTCTGGTCATACATGTATGAGAACCAGCTCATTTCACTTTGATGCCATCCCTCCCTCACTTTCTCTTCTACTGAAGTTTTCAAGCTATGCTCCTTTCCATGCCTGACACCACCCAAATCTCCCATTTGTGTCCCCAGACTGGTTATCTTCCCTTTGAAGTCTTTTTTGATTTTTCTGGGATCAAAGAAAATAACAGGCTGGGTGCAGCGGCTCATGCCTGTAATCCCAGTACTTTGGGAGGCCAAGGTGGGTGGATCACCATAGGTCAGGAGTTCGAGACCAGCCTGGCCAGCATGGTGAAACCCTGTCTCAACTAAAAATGCAAAAATTAGCCAGGCATGGTGGTGTGTGCCTGTAGTTCCAGCTACTCAGGAGGTTGATGCATGAGAATCGCTTGGACCCGAGACACGGAGGTTGTAGTGAGCTGAGATCATGCCACTGCACTCCAGCATGGGTGACAGAGTGAGACTGACTTAAAAACAAAACAAAACAAACAAACAAACAAAGCAAAACAAGAAACAAAGAAAATAACAAAGGATGACTTTTCACCCTTTCCTACGTTATATTATCTCTAATGTTTGCTAACACTTCTGTGGTGGTCATTCGTTTTATTTACTAATTTTCAGCTCTCTACCTGCTGGACCCTCAGTGGAATGTCTTTCCCAGTTTCCCTGGAAGTCAGGCATAGCCATCTGACCTGTCCTGACCAATGAAATACGTACATCCATGCGGCTGCTTTAAGGGGCAGTATTTATCGTGGTAGATTTATCTCCCTTTTCAAGGTAACTGAGGAAGCACCTTATGAAGATGAGGCCTTAGCTTGTGCCCCGGAGTGAACAATGAGCAGAACCCATTCCACGACTACATTTGGACATATGGTATAAGAAATAAAGGTTTGTTATATTAAGCAAGCACAAAACCTAGTCAATCCTGAATGATACAACGCCTATCATGTCTATTTTGGATCGTAAGTCCTTGGACAAAAACTGCAACTTATCTCTTCTTCAAAACAATCCTAGGGAGATGAGTAGTTTTGCCATTCCTTATTCAGTGGCAAAGAAAATGAGAGGTGGAGAATACACATAATTTACTCAAGGACTTACAGCTAGTAAAAGGTGAAGTTGAAACTAACACTCAGATTTTATTACTCCAAAACCCATACGCTTTCTACTGTATTGTGATGGCAGTTAACTCTTATGTTACGTAGGCAGAAACACAGGTTTGTTTTTGAAAAACAGAACATTTTTGATAAGGTAGTGAGAAAAATACCATAAGCCGTACAAGAAAATTCATGCTTTCATGTTGAAAAATCAATGGTAGTATTAGCTTCATCTGACACGTTTTACAGCATTCTACTATTGTGTTTATTTCTTCCAGCAATAGGAAAGTTTCCAAATATTTGGTGAAAAAAAAATCAGGATTCTCATATGACTATCACTTTCAGATTAGGTAAACTAAATTTCATATAATTAGAATCTCAGTAAATTCAAGTAAAAATAATTTTTGAAATTTTAAGTGTGAATTGTCGTGCATATCAAAAATGATCTGAAAAGATACACATCAACTATCAATAGTGAAGAGATTAAGATTTTCTGCCGGGTGAGAACTTTAACGTTTTACTAGATATTTTTATATATTAGCTGCATACTTTACAATATGAACACATTTATTAGTTATTTGTATAATTAACACACACACTAAATGTGATGCAGAACTGCTGACCCCATAATTGTGGATTTGTAAGACAGTAATATTTGGTACTTGCCATGAAAAATTAGACTTATTGGGCACTTAGCTTAGTTGATGAGCATTATTTAATGCTTTGATAAATGTTCTTATGTTTAAGATAAAATTATTCACAAAGGAAAGAAGTAAAATAAGCTTCATGCTTCACAGTGTACAATTATTTTGTTGATTTTTTTGGTAATGATAGTCATTCAAAGCACTAATGATGAAGTGAAATGAGAAAGAGGAAAAAGATAATATGCTATCTAAGTTGAAAATAATCCTGAATGTCAAATGTTGCTTAATCTTGTTAATTACAAACACATAAGACACATGTATGAAGAAAGAAAATAAAATAATATGCTTTTGGGCCCTTTGGTTGTTACTAAAGATGAACACTTCAAATCTAAAAATATTTTATTTTATCTTCTTATTTACAGAAAGGAAACTAGGTTTGAGTTTCATATATATATATATATTTATTTATTTTATTTTAGACAGTCTTGTTCTGTTGCCAGGATGGAGTGCAGTGGCTCCATCTTGGCTCACTGCGACCCCCGCCTCCCGGGTTCAAGCGATTCTCCTGCCTCAGCCTCCCAAGCAGCTAGGACTACAGGTGTGTGCCACCATACCTGGCTAATATTTTGTATTTTTAAAGTAGAGATGGGTTTTACCATGTTGGCCAGGATGGTCTCGATCTCCTGAGCTTGTGATCTGTGTGGCCTCCCAAAGTGCTGGAATTATAGGCGTGAGCCACTGTGCCTGGCTGAGTTTCTTCCTTCTAAACTGATCAACAATTACACAATGTAGTGATATGCTGTTGCTCCATAGTTACACCTTATTTTGAGGCACGATATAGCATTGGTAATAAGGCAATGGAATTATTTTCTTAACCCAATGACTAGTTTCTCCATAACCATATTCTATAATAAGCACTAAGACAGAAGATTTGGGCTTGGCAAGTTTTATTTAAAACTTTAGAGATTCTGAAATTCTTACTCTGAACATAATACAGTAGTGACATTTTAAAGATGGTTATGTATATATGTATCCATCCATATCCATCCATCCATCCATCCATCCATCCATCCACACATATACTACACTTTGGTCCTGAGTTTCTAGCTCTGAACTGGTAAACTCAGAATCCAGGGGAAAAAGTTGACAACTTGGTCCAACTCTATGGAATTCCACTGATATTGAGGGCTCTGCTTTGTCTGGATATTGCTTTCAATTGCTTAGTTTGGGAAGAGATAAGCACCATATTCTATTACTTCTATCCTCAATTCCACTGAGGTTATACACACTTGCATTCTGTTACAATGTTCATCATCAGTTATAAAGGGTATGGGTTAACATATATGAGGAATGTTTAAATGATAAGCCTAAAAATCTTCATTTAATTACTGGAGATAACATTTAGAAAATTGAAGTTCTTTTTTTTTTAAATGAATCACACTAATCATATAGAAGTTAAGAAGAAATTACTGGATAGCAAGGGTACAGGAGTTCTTAGGTTTTCCTTTTAATGAAAAGCAGCCCCCAAATCATTTTCTTTTCTAATAAAGAACAGCCTGTAAAATCAAGCTGCAGCCATAGACAACCAAGCTGGAAGCTTGTACTGCATGGGTGAATGCTGGCAGTTGTGCCAATAGGAAAAGGCTACCTGGGACCAGACATGTTCGAAATGGTGGCTCCATCTTCCCTTCTCTTTGCTAAACCATGTGTACAGTAAGGCGAAGACAGCATGGCGCTGGCCAGGCAAATACCACATTTGCATAATAAAATTATGGTGGGGTGACCAGCCTTGCCCATGCACTATGTAAACGACACACCTAGTCAAACCAATCTGTGGACCCTACATAAATCAGACACCGCCTCCTCAAGCCTGACTATAAAATCTGGTGCAGTCTGCCGTGGGCTGGGTTTTCCCTTTCGAGAGCCCCTCTCTCTTCCAAGGGAGAGAAGAGCTGTTCTCCTTTCTCTTTCTTTTGCCTATTAAACCTCCGCTCCTAAACACACTCCTCGTGTGTCTGTGTCCTTAATCTTCTTGGCACAAGACTACGGACCTTGGGTATTTACCCCAGACAATGACGTCCCTTCAGTAAATCTCAGCACTCAGGAATCTCTTCATAAACACTGGTTCCCTGACTCTTCCTGATCTGAAAATTACTACAATTCTTAACAAACAAAAGTGATACTTCCTAATAAAAAGGAAGATAATTATGGGATTAATGGTGAAAAGAACATTCTGTGTTCAGAAATGTTTGGAAGAAGTTGCTGACCATCTGTCTTAAGAAATTCCCATATAGTCTCCATGATATATGCCCTCAATAAGTTTTGGTTTAAAGCTGACATTGCAGCGGCTGTCTACTGATTCCCATGGGTCTTGACTGCAATATGAAAAAGAGAGCAATGTTTGGATTGTGGCACATGACAAAGAACTAGGAGATGAGTATTTATCAGTACGTAACCATATTTTAAAATAAAACAGAATACCTTATCACAAGCACAAAGAGTAATTAGCATGTTTAAATGAATTAAAGCAATATTTTAAAAGAAATGTGATGATATGTACATAATTATGTACTGTATTAAATAATTTAACTATTCTCAACCACTGCTTTATTTCGTCCTGTTCTTGTGCTTTAATTGAGCTAGTAGGTCCCCTTTAACCTGATTTTGGTGGTATTTCTTCCTGCAGATTTATTGTAGCTCTATTACCAAGTATAACATTTCATGTGCATATTCTCCTCTTAAAAGGTATAACTGACTAACATGCAAGGAGAATATTTTAATTATCAAAGATTTTATAGGATCAGCAATACCTCAGAACTTGATGTCTAAGTTTAGGCTTTTTCTTTGTCTCAGAATTTAAAGAAAAAAAAAGAAACAACAAAACAAAACAAAAAAACCTTACAGTGTGGATCCATGTGATTGCTGAAGAGAAAGACTAGAGTTCACTGTGCCCCTCCGGTGAAGAACATTAACCTGAATAAATATTTTTCCCCAAGGAGAAGGGTTCACTCAAAAGTAGCTTTTCAGACTTTACCATAAACTTGGAAGATAAAGCTTTTGTATTTGTACATAAACAACAAATGAACCATTAGCAGCCATTTGGTCTACCTAAGATCAGTGATAATGGAGAGAAGTTGGGATCCTTGTATGTTGCTGGTGGGGATCTAAAATGATGCAGCCACCTTAAAGTTCATAGTAGCATTATTCTTAATAGCCCCAAACTGGAAATGAACCAAACGTCTATCAACTGGAGAATGGATAAAGAAAATGTGGTATATCCATAAAATAGAATATTATTTGGCAAGGAAGGAAGGAAGGAAGTAGGGAAGGGGGGAAGGGAGGGAGGGAAGGAGGGAAGGAGGGAAGGAAGGAAGGAAGGAAGGAAGGAAGGAAGGAAGGAAGGCAGGCAGAGGAAGGAAGGCAGGCAGGCAGGCAGTGCTGACACATGCCACAATATGGATGAACCTTGAAACCATTATGCTAACTGAAAGAAGCCAGTCACAAAAGGCCATGTTATGTATGATTCCATCTATATTAAACGTCCAGAATTGGTAAATCCACATAAACAGAAATGTAGATGAGTAGTTGTCTGAGGCTGCGGGGGTTTTGGGGAAGTGGGAATAGAGAGTGGATATACAGTTTCTTTTTAGAGTAGATGAAAATGTTTTGGAATTAGATTGTGGTGATGTTTGCACAACTCTGTGAATACACTAAAAACCCCTGAACTGCACACTATTTAAAGTATATTTAAAGGGTAGATTTTAGGATGTTGTAATATCTCAATAAAGTTGTAAAAATAAAATAATTCTATGCTCTCTCTAGGTAAAAATCTTCCATAGTTTTGGGAGTAATTTGTCCATTTTATAATGATGCTCATGAACATAATGATGATGGCAATGACAATAATATACTGGTGGCTATACAGAAGTAAATTATTATAGGAATACGTACTGATGAAAAGTAGTTATATATGGTAAGTGAGATTATGAGGTACGTCTTCCTTATATTGTGTAATTCCATTGTTTTTCCATTTATCTATTGAACATGAGTTACTTATATAATCAGAAACAAAGTATCATAGTTTTAAAAACAGAAGTTTCGGAAAAGGAGATTCATAGGGGCTATCCACCAAGCAGGGGATGATGGTTAGAACTGAGCTGGGTTTTATAGGGTGAATAGAATTGTATAGAGAAAGGCCAAGGGAAGGGCAACAGTTTTCTAAATAGTTCTTTTATTTCTAGCATCATTGTTTACTCTCTCTGGACTCAGGGTTGAAATATGTCTGTCTTATTCACACTGAGTCCCCAGGGTTGAGAATTATGTCTGGGACATAGGAGGTACTCAATGAACAATAATTGAATACATGAACAAAACACTTGTTACCAGAATCTTCTTCCTAAAATACAGGTGACAACTCAGGCTACCACTTGCAACATATGCAAACCTTTATGCAAATTAGAAAAAGGTGTCCCTCTGCCCTAGGTTGATGCCCTTCCTCTCTAAAATTTGTGCTCGGAGAATCAATCAGTAGTTCACCTTACCCATGACTGGCCCCAGACCTGTTGCCTGGCCTATCTTCCTTCTGAGGGCCCTGCCCCCAACTGCGCACAGGGCTGGCAATCAAAGCCTTTCTCAATCTGACCCCAACTTTCCTGCTCCATTATAAATATTTTCAACATCGATTCTGTGCTCACACTACAGTAGTCCCCAGCTTCGATGTGTGAGTTCCCACTATTGCCTTCATCCCACCAATTCAGCGACTTTACACTGAACACCTACCATTTCATAAAGAGGAGCCATCCCCATTCTAACATTGTTCTCAGTGACTCTCTAGAGGTTCCTCTTGTCTCCACATGCTCTCACTCAGACTCTCTTTCTTCCTGTCTTTGACTAAGAAGATATACCAGCTTTTGACTCTCAGCTTTCCCTTCATTTTGGCCTTCGTCCCCTTTGGACAATTTTCCTGGACCCTTTAAAGGAAACAGACAGCCTGCCTCCTTACTCCTCCTCAGGTGGAATCAGCAAACACTCCTTCTCTGAACTTACCCAGCACACTGTAAAACCTCTATAAATAAAACCTTGATCATTCTATGTCATTTTCTTACATATTTCTACCTTAAGACTGTGGGAACTTCTTAAGGAGCCTTTTTTTTTTTTTTTTGATACAGGGTCTCACTCTTAATTACCCAGGCTGGAGTGCTGTGGTGCAATGAAAGCTCACTGCTGCCTCGAACTCCTGGCCTCAAGCAATCCTCCTGCCTCAACCTCCTGAGTAGCTGGGACTATAGGTGCTCACCACCACACTCAGCTAATTTTTTTTTTTTGAGATGGAGTTTCACTCTGTTGCCCAGGCTGGAGTGCAGTGGCACGATCTCAGCTCATTGCAACCTCTGCCACCCAGGTTCAAGCTATTCTCCTGCCTCAGCCTCCCAATTAGATGGGATTACAGGCACCTGCCACCATACCTGGCTAATTTTTGTAGTTTTAATAGTTTCATTGTCTTGGCCAGGCTGGTCTTGAACTCCTGACTTCGTGATCCACCCACCTTGGCTTCCCAAAATGCTGGGATTACAGGCATGAGCTACCGTGCCCGGCTTAAAAATTTTTTAGTATACAGGTCTCACTATGTTGCCCAGGCTGGTCTTGAACTCCTGGCCTCAAGTGATCCTCCTGCCCTGGCCTCTTAAAGTGCTAAGATTACAAGTGTGAGCTAACACATTGGGCCAGGAACCATTTATTTTTAGGCACTTAGCACTGTGTTTGGTGTAGGCCGGGTGTTCAATAAATTTGTATAGAGACAATGAATAAATAAAACACGTAGCTAGAATCTGGTGTGAATAGAGAAACTGAGACTTTTGGGGGTAGATTCTAGTAGCATGGAATCAGATTGTAAGAGGTATTGAAATTAAAACAGAGTTGCTCAGACTTGAGGTGGAAAGAACTAAGGTGTCAGTTCAGACCTCAGAGAAGGGAATGACATGTTATGTGTCACCATTCAGCGTAGAAGGGAAGGGAATGAGGAAAAGCCTGTAGTCATAGAAAGCACTCAATAAATGTTTGTTGTTTGACTGGCTGAGCCTGGAGAAACTCTTACAGAAATGTATTGGCATGAGATGAGAGACTAAAGAAAAGGGTAGGAGATCAAGAGACTGTTAAAGGCAAAGACCTCTGCCAGTCTTGGAAGCTGATAGGAAATGCAGATGAAAGGAGAGCTAGAGTGATTGGGTGCAGAATGGGACCATGAATAAGTAAGGGTAGAAAAGGTGAGAGGAGAAGCTGACTCGTAAGAGAAGAAGAGACCAGCTTTGAATACAATGAGCTGCAGTGGCTGGTCTATGTGCACACATGTGCCTATATGACTGTGTAGTAAGGCATGTCTGTGACATACACAAACCCTGTGCTGTTTTAATAAATCCTCCCTCTGACTGTGCACCACCCCAGCCTGGGTTTAGTTTTCAGCCAACAAAAACAAAATTACTCATAAAATTAATGGAAACAATCTGCTTTTTCCTTGCCATAGAAAGGATTTCTGTGCATTAGTTTTTTTGGGAGCTTCAAATCATATATCCTGAAGCTTAATTAAATCCCTTAGAAGTCAACTAAACATTAGAAGTTTGCAACGTAACTCTCAGAGCTGCTGTTTACTTGTTGCATATAAATGGATATGCCTTGGAAAGCTCTGCTTCAGCTAGTGTAATGAGCATAGGCTTTCCTTCTCTGGTGAAAAATTGATTCTTCAACACTTTCAAAAAATAGTATCTGGTTAAAATGTTAATAAAAACTGAGTCCCTGAATAATTTCACGTTGGAAAGTTAGGTTTTCTAATATGAATCTCTTATATTTGTGTAGCCTTTTCCTTTAAGAAAAAGTGCTTTCTGTTCATATTTTTTCCTTTTATTCTCTCCAGTTTTCCTTAAAGGAAGCATGGCAGGTGGTAGGTGCATACAGTGGTATAAAGAAAAGCATGCCACCATTTATCTAAGAAAAGGGAGTTCATAAATATAGATACTTACTTACTTGCTTATATTATAAAGTCTACCTTCTATCCCTGTCCCTTGTTTCTCTATATATATACTTTTAAAATTTTATGTTTTACTTTCTATTAAGCTATAAAAAAATTGCACAAGGAGAAAGAGAAACAGAGGTACAGGTAGACTTCTTTCAATACACCTTATTTTATCAATCTGACTTTAGAACTACAAATATATTTTATATTATTAAACAAAATAATATAAAAGGCAATTCTTAAAAATAATAAACCTATCTACCTAGTTGGTGGCATATGACAAGAATTACTACAAGAGATTTTAAAAGATAGGAATTTGACTACAGTACTATAAAATAATTAGATTATATAGTACATTTCTCATTGGAATACCCTAGTAAAAACAAAGAACTGCAAAAAAAAAAAAAAAAAAAAAAAAGAAAAAAGGAAGAAAAGAATCTTAACCAATTTTCATTAGTCATATTGCCATTCTGAGGCTATTGTGTGTGCAGTGTGGGACAAAGCAGATGTGGACTCCATTAGCCATAATTTCCAGCGTGTAGAAAGAGATATCACTTTAAGATCAGCAAGGTTAAGTAAAAACTCCCTAATCTTGAATTTGAATTGTAATTATCAATATAAATTTGTAATGTGTTTCATCTTAAAAAGAAACATACATATGATTTACCTAGCAGCAATGCATACCCTTAGCACTCAAATTGTGACCTCACAATTTGTAGGCAACGATAGAAAAGGCTGATTCTATGTCTGGAACAGGAAAAACATTAGATGAGTATGGAACATCTTGCCATACCCGAAAGAAAGGAAGTTATTGGAAATTCTTAGGGTCTAGTCAAAGGGGGTCACAAGGCAACTTGAAGAGTCTCCCATTGGTCAAAAAAATAACTGCAATAAATCAAAACACATCCATCACCTTTGGAGGATATTAGGAAACTACTCATTATTTTGAAAAGAGAAAGAAACAAGCCTTCATCTTGTCTTTTCTATATAAAAGGTTCCTCAGGGGAACAAAATTAATGAGGAGAAGTTTTTCTTTTTAGCAATGTTCCAGCTAATAAACTATAAGAACTGATAGACAGAATATCATCATTTTGTAATCCTCAATGAATTAGTGGATCTAGGCAATGATCATTAACAGCTATGGAAATATACATCACCACCACAAAGTAATATTGTTAAACAAATTAGACCTGAATCTTATCAAAATTCTTGATCTATGTACCAATTTGTAGAAAATACGGAAGAGAGAGGAACATGTTAAAGGACACCACAGGAATCCAATCAGCAAAACTGACTGTGGGAAACTAAAGAACAAGGGATTTGGCTTCTTCCACAAAATTTTATTAAGAGAGAAGTGAATATAGGGGAAGACAGAAGAGGGGGGTGGAGGGAGGGAAGAAATTCAGACTCAAATCAATTTAAAAACATCATTAATAGGACAATCAGAGGAATTTAAACATTAACTGAATACTTAATGATGTTAAGGAAGTGCTGAAATGGTTTTTTTTGGCCAGGGGAATGTGACCATGGTGTTGTGATTAAGTTTAAAAAAGCACAGTATTTATAGAACTACATTCTGAAATATTTAAGAGGAAACAATGTTGTCCTGGATTTGTTGTGAAGTAATCTGGGTAGGAAGGGGAGAGTGGGGGTAGATCAAAGGAAAAAAGAACAGCAGGAAGTTGGTACTCATTGAAGCTGGGTACATGGGTGTTCATTCTCTCTACTTTTGCCTATGTTTAAAATTTTCCATAATAAAAAAATGTAAAAACACTATGTCTCTCCCTCTGGCCTCCTTGACTTCATCTCTTCCTTCTCCTTCTCTAAATCCCAGGCAATTTCCACTTCACCTTTTAAGGCATTTCTGACCAAAACACCCCTGGCATGCGTTCTCCTCCCTGACCTCATGGAGAGACCCTCATCTATTCTATTACTCATCTGACGTACATAGGCTGTTTTATTTTAAGTAAAAATGATGTCAACAGCTCTTTCCTGATCTTCATTGCAGAAGTCACAAATGAGAAAAAAAAAATCTATTCACCCATAATCCTACTCAACCAGGAGAAAACTAATGTTAACATTCTGCTGATATTTTTCAGTCTTCTTTCTATGCACATATATGTATACTTTAATTACAGAAATGGGGTTGTACTGTTTTGCAACCTGCTTTTTCAGTTAATGATAGGCATAAAGCATATTTTAGCATGATCATTAAATATTACCTTAATGACTATTTAATAGTCACAAAACAAACTGTATTATTATTTAACTTTTCTTCAAAACTAGGGAGGGTAAACTCCTTGAAGGCAGAAGGGATGTGAATTTGTGATGCATTTGGTAGCCTAGCAAAGCATGTTTCATGATAAGTATGAATGATCATGCTTACTCAAGGCGGGGATCTCTGCATTAATCACGTGGTTGTGCTTCTGCACCTCAGCTGACAAGGGGAATTTGAAGACTGTGAATCCATTACAAAGGATCCTATTACATTCTTAACCCAATGTCTATGATCTCTTGGTATTTAAGTGCAACAAAAAATTCAAAAACAGAAAGTTCCACATTTAATGACAGCAATGGCAGTCATTGATTTCTCAACTATATAATTCCAAATCAAAATAAGAACACTGACTTCTCAACTCAGCTTCTTTCATGTTAGATCAGCAGCAAAGACTGGAATCAAGTTGTGAAGAAGACACATGTGCTTTTACATGAAATCCAGTAAATTCTCCCATCACTAATCTATCCATAGCAATTAGGGAGGCCCTTTGGCGTAGGCCCAGCTACAGAGATCTGCAGAAGTCCTGTGTCCTGCTGGCTACTGATTTGCCTTTGGATAACATTTACTGTTTGATATAATTGAGAGGAAAGTAATTTTGCTTAAGTATTTCTCTATAATGCAAAAATAAAAATACAAAGTATAAACAAACGAACAAAACAAAAACCTAAAAAAGATACAGGGTATAAAGCACTCCACACATTTGGTCAGGATTTCTAGAACTGGAATCTTATCATTTGATTAGTCTTCACTCTTTTTTGCTTGGCTACTCCATAAATGTTGTGCCATGTAACCCTTTGTACATTTTGAAGTTGAAATAGGATTTTTTATAATCATGAATTTAACTAGTGACGAAGAATGTAATGTTTGGCTTATAAAAAGTATTTACATTTTTAAATAAAGATTTTACTTCATTCTTTAAAATGGGTCCAATGGTGTATAATGACAGCCTCCATTTAAAAAGTACATGAATAAATTGTTTTCTAACAGAAATTTTACATCATATGTTTTTCTTCTTTAGTACTTCCAGTGAACTTCACTTATAGAATTTTATTCTAATATAGCATGCTCTTTTTCTAGAATATCTTGATTTATTACTCTGTAATACTCCATAATATAAATATATATATATATATATGTTTAAATGTAATTTCTAAAAATTTCCTAAGACAATAAAATTAAAAACATTTAAGATATTCTTCTGGATTAAATCATCATTAAAATTATATTAGTACATAACTGATCAAATTAACAATATAGTACAAATTTGAAAATAATTATTAAAAATAAAAGTAAATTTTTTTTTTTTTTAAGAAATGCAGTCTTGCCCTTTTGCCCAGGCTGGTTTTGAACTCCTGGGCTCAAGTGATCCGATCCCACTGCTCCAACCTCCCTAGAAGCTGGGATGACAGGAGTGTGCCTTCACACCCCAAAACTGAACTTTAATTGGGAACGCATCTCTTAATGAGGTGAATGAGGGTGGCTTCCCTTCTCTCCAACTTAGCTGATATATCCCTGGAAGAACAGAATAAATACTAATTGCTAGAATGAGCCTGGATTGATTACAGGAGGCTTTGATTAGAGGAGATTTTACTGACACTAGTAAGCGAATCTAACCTTTTGTTTGCTATTTGGAAGTTTGCACAGCTCAAGACAATGCTACGCAGTAAGATGCGGACAGATGACATCATCTTTGATAAAGGAGAAGAAGGGCCATTAGAAAAGAAGGAGCAGCAGGTGTTCTCAGGCAGGTGAATTTTAGAACAACACATGAAAATTAAGAAAGAGTTTGGGCATGAGGGGTACACTCATCCTCGTTCAAAAACTACAGGAATAGGATGTGAAACATACCTAATAGGAATTCATAATTTCATGGGGGAGACATATAATAGAAATAAAGTTTGATGTGAGTGAAAGAGTAAGGTACAAGGTCAAAGAGAAAGAACAATTAATTACCTCTTCCTGGAGAAATGTAAAAAAGACTTCTTAGAGAAATAAGTCTAAGAGAATAAGGAAGGAGGGCATTTCCAAATGCAGGGAACTCGGTCTGGGGGAATGGGAGACTGAGGCGTGTTCTGTACCCCAAACAACTCTATGGGGGGAACACTGAGTGGGTTCTAGGGATTAGGTGGAAAGAGCAATCACGGACAGATCATGCAGGCCTCTGAATTCTTTACTTCACCAACTAGCCTATGGGACCCACTGGAACATTTCTAATTAGGAAGTGACTGCTTAGATTTGGAGTCGTGGAAATGAATCTCTTCTAGAAGTGAGGAAAATGGGCAGTGGTAAGGAGTAGGAATAACCTGAGGAAGGGAGTCCATTTAGGAAGCAGATGAAGGATAGAGGCCCTCAGTGGGAAGACAATGGGGAGTGGAGGAGAGAAAATGGATTTTAAGATAATACTTAGGAGACAAATTAACAGGTCCTGGTGGATCACTTAATGTCTGGTTAAAAGACAGGGCAAGTTACGGAGGATACTGAGCTTTCTAGCTTGGGCAAATACACTGATAATAAGTAATGGATATGAAAGAGAACACAGAATCTTCCAGTAAAGGTGAGACTCTGTCTCATTCATGTTTGTCTCTATACCTCCTAACAGATCTTACTGGGTAAGTGAATGAATCTCACTGCATTTGACCTCACAAAAACAAGCACAATAATAAGATGCTACCTCTAGGCAGGATTTAAATTTTGTTTTATGATAAAATTTGTGGACCGTACACAACTGACCCTCAATCATAAAACAACAATTTAAAATCTAGTCAACTGTTACAAATAACAGTATCCATTTTTAAAAGACAACACTAAATATGAGCCGGCGCAGTGACTCACATCTGTAATCCCAGTACTTTGGGAGGCTGAGGCGGGTGGATCACTTGAGGTCAGGAGTTCGAGACCAGTCTGACCAACATGGTGAAACCCTGTCTCTGCTAAAACATAAAAATTAGCTGAGCATGGTGGTGCATGCCTGTGGTCCCAGCTACTTGGGAGGCTGATGCAGGAGAATTGCCTAAACCCAGGAGGTGGAGGTTACAGTGAGCTAAGATCGTGCCACTGCACTCCAGCTTGGGGACAGAGTGAGATTCCATCTAAAAAAAAAACCCACAAAAAACAAAAAACCAAAAGAAAACACTAAATACACCATCCATTAGAAAATAAGTTAGTCAAGAATTAAATTTAAGCAGTTTGGCCTCAAATTATGCAGTGTCAAAAAAGTTAATTCCATGTGTTTTTATGGGCTTAGATTTTAAAAGACTATAGTTTAAAGTGGCATTTTCTCCAAGATTAGAAAAATTTTTATTCTACTTACTCATAAAAGCATCTTTTAGTCCATACAACAACAACACTAGTCATAGGAAATATGGAGATGAAGTCTGCTTCAATTGGAAAAGTCAGTTTTAAAAATTGGATTGATGGGAGGCCAAGGTAGGTGGACCACCAGATCACCTGAGGTCAGAAGTTTGAGACCAGCCTGGCCAACATGGCAAAACCCCATCTCTACTAAAAAATACAAAAACTGGCTGGGCACATGACTGTAGTCCCAGCTACTTAGGAGGCTGAGGCAGGAGAATCACTTGAACCTGGGAGGCAGCGGTTGCTGCCAAGAGTGTGCCACTGAACTCTAGCTTGGGTGACAGAGTGAGACTATGTCTCAAAAAAAAAAAAAAATTGAAAACAATTTAAAAACAAGTTTTTCATAAAAGTTATTTGGTTATGACAAAATCATTTAAAATTATTTTCCTTTTTATTTGGTATTCTTCATTGTAAATTAAATACAAGATAATCAAAATTATTTTTAATTAACAAATCAATTTTCACTGAAGGGAAATGATTTATTTCTATTTCTCCACTTAAAAAATAATCTTTCTATGTGGACAGGAGTACCAAGATGTCAAATATCATGGTCTTTACTCTAAATATTATTTTAATTTTAGAAACCCATGCAAATAACAATGTACATTATTTATTATCTATTACACACACCCATATTCATTTGTTTCTGCCATCATCAGAACTAAGTGGTAGATTCTGACATATTTGGTGGAATCATTCATGACACTGAAACAATAAAATAGTTAAAATGCATTATTTTTCTCAGTGCATAAAATTAGCATGTAGGTAATTTTAAAAGAGTCCCCAAATCCAGTATATCTTGTGGAGAAATATGCTGAAACGAGCATTTATTATTACTTTTAGGACTATTATGAAGTTTGGACTCCAGTCCTTTCCATATCTGTGAACATGCAGGGAACAACTTATCATAGCATCACTATTTGACCTCTAAGGAACAGCTCATGTCATCACAGAGCAAAAGTGCTGGTGAAACATTTATCTAGATAAAAGACCTCAAGCAGTTAACCTGCTCAGCAGAGGCAATGCAACCAGGCAACAGGATAATGACCTCTATCCAAATGTGGAAGGTACATCAATTTAATACCCTGACAGCTTGACAAAAGATGATGGCAGCTCAGCAGGAAAACATTAGCCATGATAACACAGGGTACTGTATGTGAAAAGAATGAATTATAAAGCACAATGCTATTTGGGCCGAGTAGGGATTTTTTTTTTTTAACCAACTTTATATTTAGGACGGTAGTTATGCCTAAAGCCTCCTTCCATTCTTTTCTACCTGAAGAATATCCCGATAAAAGTAAAAAGGCAGTGTGGATTAAATTGACAGCTTAAACACAAATCGAGTTTCCTAACTAAGCCAGGAAAATGCTGCACATCATTTCTGGCAGGCTTGTTACTGTTTCAGAGTAGAAAAACCTGGGCATTGATAAATTGGCTTAATCCACTTGAGGAAAACCTGGTAACTCAAATAAGTGTGAACAAGACCAGGCTTACTGTGTGTATTATTTTGTTTTATTTTTAAAGGGAGAGGGTACTTGGCCCACTTTGGGGTGCTTTAGATCTTCAGCTGTAAAATGTCCCTACTGCAAATTCAGTTTAAAAAAACAATTCAATTTTAGAGTAGTAGCATGATCATGCTTGTATGTTTATTCAAGGACCTTTAGTCTGTGACAGGGTTTCAGCCTGTGAGGTTTTCTCTACACATGGCAGGCAGCTGTCAGAACCAGTGTGAGGGGTGAAAGGGCAGCCCGGCTGCTCTGTTAAATCATGGGGTTCCATCAACATCTCAGAATTCCTGCCGAGTGGGAGCTGGGAGACCACAGATTAGAGTACACTGGAGTGTGTATATTAGGTCACTCAGTGTCTATCAAAGCAGTATCACGCCGGTGAGCTGTACAATAGATTTTACTGTGTTCTGTTCAAAGAAAATGTAAGGAAAGTGGACATGTGTGTAGCAGACCATAGCTGAACACTGAATTTTTCTTGTCTTTAAATGGGTGGATTTATTATCCACAAGATGAACGAAGAGTAGGGGCACAATCAATAGCTTTGGAAAACATGCGAGGCTGGTGGTTTCTATTCAGTGCTTGGAAATAACTG
This sequence comes from Cacajao melanocephalus, assembly GCA_963573385.1. Lineage (NCBI taxonomy): Eukaryota > Metazoa > Chordata > Mammalia > Primates > Pitheciidae > Cacajao > Cacajao melanocephalus. The sequence goes on from CAUYLG010017230.1 coordinate 50,501, forward strand.
TTTAGCAGATGTGTATGAAGCAGATGAGTCCACAGCCCAGCACAGTGGAGGGGGAGGGGCCGGATCATGGCTGTGACCCTGGACCATGAACTTGTTTTTTGACTCTGGATGGTCACTTCCCTTCAGTTTCCCAAAACTTTAATGTCCTCACCTGTGAATTGAAAATAATAACATCCCTTGTCTTATCTACATCTCAAAACTGGTAAATAAAAAATGAATTCCTAAATGAGAAAAGACTTTTAAAATGTTGAAAGGTATGCAGCATAATGGTATAAAGTGTGATATTTAATTAAGAAATAAAATATAACGTGTTAGTGGATATTTGATCTACATGTAAAAATAGAAAATATCTGCTCCCTCATTACTTATTGCTTAATTTCTTTTTAAGAGAGAAAAATTCATGTTCCCCAAGGCACCACATCATCTTTAATAAGATAATGGATAAAAGGTGAATAGCATCATGTCTGGCAAGTAAGGTGAAACTTTAAACAGCTTTAAATATTTGTGTTACATTTATTTTCTCAATTATAACTTCTGTAAGGGGTTTCTTGGCTGTGATAAACATATACCTGAATTTATGTTAATGATAACTAAGAAAATGCCTCCAGGCACTGTTTTAACTATATTACAAAAATTAAGTTTTTAATTCACATAACCATATGTAAAGTGGCCCCAATTATCAGTTTTTAGGTTATATCGCCCTCTTAAAAAATATAAGGCTGTACATTATAATCTCACTTTGGGTTAAATACATTTTTTAATCTTGTAAAATGTGAACAGCCAACTACCTTCTACATGATAATTTCAATTTTTACGCTATGTGGTAGACACTATTCTTTCCACATTTATAGATGAAAATATTATTTCCTAAGAGGTTGATTTGCACAGCAACCAAATGGCAAACCTAGGATTCACATGCAGGCAGTCGGCTGTACAGCCTGGCCTCTCTTAGCATCAGACGGCCCGAAACCATTCTATTATTTGGGGGCAGCATCATGGTGTCCACTTGGACCATTTGGAATCCAAAATGGAGATACCAGGTTGAGATCTAATTAGTCACCCAGAAAATAACCCAAACATGCAATGTGGCACTGAGATTGGTTCACATTGGAGCCAAGACCCAATCTACATTATATAAGAACAATCAGCTGGGCAGTTAGTTGCTTCAGCGTGAGTGTAGCAATGGCTGCCATGTCCAAAGCACTTTCCAGGAGAGGAAGCTGAAAAGCTACCATATGGCCTCATGTTGACATTTATCCAGGCAAATTGCAGCTTGAAATGTATTTTTAACATTTGCTACTGTGAATGCAGAAAATATATCATATAATAAGGCTAATGTGGACAGCCCTTTGTTTCTTCTTTTTTTAAAAATTAGAACTATTTTTCAAAGTTGGTTGGAAACAAGTCCTTGAAGAAAATCTTTAAAAGACAGTAAAGAAATTCTGAGATTGAATTCTATTTTGTCTGTTTGTTGTTGGGTGACAAAAGACAGTGTGAAATACAAATAGGCATAGACAGAGCTGCATATAACAGCTTTGTGGCTTTCCCTTCAATAAACTCAGAGATTGTCTTTGTATTCAGTGACCTTTTAGGGGAATTTAAAATAAAAACTCAAAAGACATAGTACAATTTGTCTATACCAAAGACCCAATTATAACTCTCAGTCTCATCTTTTATAACTGCTTCTCAAAATTCTGCCTAGGTGAGCAAGAACTGAAAAGTATTCCTCTTTTCTGGATAATATTATCAAATGACGTGAGGGCCTGGATGGTTGCTGTCACTGGTGACTGATTCTTTAATGAACTTCATCTGCAGGCCCAAGAGCACAGAGACTGCGCAGCTCTCTAGAGTTTAAAATAGTGATCAATTCAGACATACATTGGGTTGTGTTGCTGGGACTAGTCAGAAGGATTAATGTACATTCCCTGAATAACAAAAACCGAAATTGAGATATATTTACAAACACATTCACACATATTCAGAGGCCTTATGAATAAAAAGCAAAAATGCCAAATTACCTGGATGCCTCTAGGCTGGATCAGTATCTTATAAAAAACATAAGGCTCTGCATTATGATCCCATTCTAGGTTAAACACATTTAAAAATCTTGTAAAATATGAATAATATAAATAATCTGACTGCCTTCTATCAAACAATTTCAGTTCATTGCATCAGTAGAGTGGCTACAAGATGCTGTTTTGCTTTTTAAAAAATTAATTAATAGGCACTTCAAGTTTAGCCTCTTCACAAGGCCATCCTATTTATTTATACATTTTATTAATTCTGAAGCCAGTAGCTCCTCAATGGTGTATTTATGTTCAACTAGGTCAGGTCCGCTGGGATGACATTTGGTCTTTCACAGAAGACACACTGAGCCTGTATGGACAGCAGGCTCAAGTTACCAAACACATTTCCTTTCCTAAGATTTGACTACATGAATTTGTTAGACTTTAGTGAAAAAAATATAGGAATCCAGATATGCATTTCAGAAGTCTCTATGTGAGACCTTCTACACATAAATGTGTCAGTAACACGTTGCCTCCTTATTAGGGAAGCAGGTATTTGGCAAACAGTCCATTTGTGATAGCTGGTTTGTGTAGCTCGGTGTAGTAGTTAACAGTGAAGGGCACCCACAAATACCAATAGAGGGAAACACTGAAAACTGTTCTCTCACATTACATTAATTTGCTTAAAAAGTATGCATGTGCTAACCAAGCCTACAAATCACTAATTGTCAAGTATGCTATAATAAAATTTAGTACAGAGAATACTTAGGTGAGATAAAAAAATTCATGTTTATATTTCTCAATAAATCCACAATTGATTACTTTGACAGTGACAATGCCATAGAGATAACTTTATAAATACTAACAATGCAGAGGATTTGACGTTTAAAATGTTCAAATGCAAGATGACATTCTTACTTCCCCTTCCAAAAATGTTATGCACGGATTACTTTCAGAACTGTTTGAGCCAACCCCCGTTGATGGGTAAATGTTGAAAGCATCTGGGATGTCCACTTTCTTGGTCTTTCTGCTCTCAGATTTTACTTGGTGGAATGTAATGAGCACTATTCCCTTTTGAAACTATTATTAGCCAGAACTCACTGATGACTTAGTACGGAATATTGGAGTTGAAGGAGACCTGGAGATCCAAAACTCTCTCCTCATTTCACAAAAGAGAACCAGAAGCCTCATGGAGATTAAGTGGCATGCTTAAGGCCACAGCGAGTTGGTGAGAAGGTTTAGTCCAAAACTTCTGTCTTTGGACTCCCAATATGGTGCTCATTTGCTCTGTTACCCTTAGTGTGGTGAAAGTCAGATGAATGGCACAAACTCCTTACAGTTTCTATGTCAGCACATGATTATTGGATGTACACTGTTGACTCTGAATGCTCTGAGGTTGGAATAAATGTGCAGCAATCTAAATGTCACAGGCCTGGAAGTAATCAAAAGAAACTGAATGTTAGTTACTACTGTGCATAATGCTTGCAACATATCTGTGGTTGGCTGCAATGTATTATTAGAGTGTGGGTTTTTGTTGTGACTGTATGAACCAAGCCGCATAGGGAACGCTGAAGAGCGATCACAAAAATACCTTTCTTTCCCTACTGTCCCTCAAGCAGCAGGGATCAAATAACTGTTTCTCAGCTGTCTGTCTTTTAAACAAAAATATCTTCTTCACTCTATGTGTATCTGTGGCAAGTTAGTGTCTGCTCCCTCTTCTCTCTTCTGTTCTATTTTTTAGACCCCAACCTTGGATCACCAGGGGATACTGGGACTAGAAAGGGCCTGACATGATGTTTTACAAATTTATCCTAGATTCCTTCAGTACGTCACAGTTTGTGTTCAATAAAGGCAGGCAGTGTAGAGCAGGCAGGCAGAAAACAGTCTGCAATTGGATATTGGGTCTGCAGAATCATCTGCTGCCAATCTGGATACTGGAAGGGCTTTCCACTCTGAGTATGACAGTTCTCATTGGTATTACAGGCCAGCTGCTATTATGCCAACAATGTAATAATGGTGTGTTTTATTGATCTGCGACATAACCAAGTCTTCCTGCATTTGTCTAGGGAATACAAAGCTTGATGAGATCTGGAGGAGCCATCTTTCATCCTCCTTACTTCTTAACTGCACACAAATCCCCCAATTCCTTTACCCTGACTCTGGCCTGGCCACTTACTAGCTGGACATGTTTCCTAATCTTACTTTTCCATGGTAGCCTCATGTGGTAAATGGGGCTGAGAGTAGTAGGTCTCTCTTTGGGTTGCTGTAAGGATTTAATCAGTAACATGTACAAGACTTTAATAGGGCCTGGCATATAGGCACTATATAAATAATAATTATTATAATTATTATTTCCATTCAACAAAATTAAGACTTCCGCATAGTTTTGGATCTCAGCTGACTGTAATCACTTGTTCATCAGTGGTGGATTGGTTTGTTACCTAATCTATAATGTAATTTATTCAACCATTCACTTACTATTGGACATTTAGTGTGTTGCCAATGTTCTGCTACGTAAGAGATATTGCATGCTATGCACCACTTCAAGCATCTATTCTTATAGCTTCCTTATGAGGTGGATATTTTAAATCCAACTCATAATTTCAAAATGAGGACACTATGTCTTAGGCAATATGAACCCAATATGACCACACAACTAAGAGGTATTATATGCCTTGAACCCTAAAGCCTTTATCAGTTGCCTGCCTATCTTCTTATCCTAAATGGTTATAACAATTAGGTTGTGCACCTAATGTTGCAAACTCAATTTTTCCAGAATTTTTTTCATATAGATCATCTTATTCCTCAATAATTCTGAATATTACTAGAGGCTGGGAGTAGGGTGGGGTGAGGGAGGAAAGGAAGTTGTCGGTCAAAGTGACAAAGCTTCAATTAGATAAGAGAAATAAGTTTTGAGATCTACTGCACAGGCAGGGTGAGTACAGTCAATAATAATGTATTGTATATTTCAAAATAACTGAGAGTAAATTTCAAATTTCCAATACCAAAAAATAGTAAGTAAGTGAGGTGATGGATATGTCAATTAGCTTGATTTAATCATTCCACATTGCATGCATGTATCAAATCATTACCTTATACTCTCTCTATATATACAATAATAATTTGTCAACTAAAAATAATATTCAAAAAAGAATTCAGTGGACATTTCGTGTGTTGCCAGTGTTCTGCTATGTAACTGATATTGCATGCTATGCACCACTTCAAGCATATTCAAGTGATATTTTCCCCTTGAGCCCAAACTCCTCAATTTAAAATCTCTGACCTGTTGTTAGGAATGTTTACATTGCAACACCATCAGCAGCTTTGTCAAATCTTGCACTAGCTTCTAAAGGACCTGGTCACTTCCTTGTATCCATTTACTCTCAACTGCCTGGATCAGCAAGATACAGAATGGACATGAAGAGCAATTTCTGGGGTTTGAGTGGATAATATAATTATGATCCAGCAAGATCTTCTTTGCTGCTTTCACCTACTACAAGCTTATACAACACATTTAATAAAATCTGACTAATACCTTGTTAGTCAGGGAGAAACTCCCATCATCACTATTGGGAGCAGTGTGAACAAATCACGCAAGTGCTGGTTTTAGGAACATACAGATAAATGTGGTGTTTTGAAGATAGGGATAGTAAATGAGGAACAGCTATATAAGTGCGCTACATGCATAACTGATATTACTGTGTACTTAGGGGCCCCAACATTTCCCAGAGAAAGAAGCTGGGATGGCACTGGCAATATCACACATCCAAGCTGAGGTTGCCTTCTCCAACTACCTGGCCCTTCCCTAAGAGAACCTGTAACTATAATAATCATGGTTAAAGTTTATGGATTGTTACTATGTGCCTGTCTCCATTCTACATACTTTATATGTATTAATTTAATCTAGTTAATGTAATCCTCACAACAACCTATGAGGTAGAGATGATTATTATTACTATTATTTTCTCCATATGATAAATGAGGAACCAGAAGTATAGACAGGGTGATTTCCCTAAAGTTACACAGTCAGTAAGTGCTAAGGCTCGGAGTTGACTCTGGTAGTCTGATCTTGGGGCCTTTGCTCTTTGTCACTACAGATGCTCTATGGGCCAACAGGTGGCTCTGGGCCCTGGCTCCTCTTCTTCCCCCAACCTCCTCTCTTTCCTGCCCAGTTCAATGCAACTTCTTCCCGTTTGCTCCTCCACTGGCACCTTCACAGAACTGACTGCTCCCAGGCTTGAATTTCTCAGTTGGTCTCCTACCTCCTACCTTCCCCATTCCCAAAAATGTTCCTTTCACCTGTGCCATGAAACCTTCTGTGAGAGTGAAATAAATTTAAACATAGCATAGAAACAAACAAAAATCACTTTCTTTCCATACAAGTCTGAAATGAATACCTGAAAAATAAATATTTAATACAAAAAGATGGAAAATTGTCAGAATTTATGTAATTTAATGTTTCCATGTGTAAAGCCCCCCATTGAGGGTTTTCCAGAAGTCTGTCCATGCTAATGACACTGGCCTGTGAGAGAAGGCAGTGACCACTTTTATGTGCCTCTCTTTCTCAGTTTTTAAAAAATAACAAACATTTAAGATACCAAGAAAAAAGTTAATCTTGCCTAAGTGTCAAGCTTGGAGAGGGCAGAATAGCTAATCTCCTTTCTTAACTTCTGTGGAGGTTTTATTACTTTAGTGTTATATTAAAAATGTACTTAAATTTCACATTGATATGCCATTTTATGAACTGTTAATAGAAATTATTGATTCACAAATTGAGGGGAAAACTAAGGTTAATATTTTATTTATCATGTTCTAGCTATGTGCCGAATGTCAAGAAGGATTTAGCAGCTCTAAGAAGGATATAGCTTTGTTGTTTTAATATTCAGTTTAACCATTAATTTTGCAATAATTTCTTACATTTTAAGTCATTTTAGGTGTATCTGAATTCACTTATTATTTAGAAGTTGTCTGCCTCAAATGTTTTGAAACAGTAAAGGAAAGGATTTGTTAAAAAGGGAATGTAACTAAAATAATGAAGAGGTTATGACTTCACTGTAAAAGCATGATTTTTGTACCTTCACAGCCATTTTTAGAATTAGCCTATCATGAAAACAACTTGTGCTGTTACTTGTAATCAAAATGTAACATTATTTATCACTCTGCTCTGGTAGTATAGAAAAACACATTGCTCTAAACGATAAACCTTGCATTTTACGAACCTCACCAATCAGATTTTTCTCAGGATATACTGTAAATTACACACAAAATGTCTTGCTTTCCAAAAGAAGTAAATTCAGTTTTTCAGCTTTACATCCCACTCTGTGAAAACGACTCTCTGGCCTGTGTTGCCATCATGGCCTGTCCTGGTGTCCTACCACTGATTCTGCGCCCAGGGTGGCTCATGCCTGAATCCTCTCCAACCACTCCCTACCTCTATACAACAGTATCCATTATCCTACTGACTCGTCCAGACCCAGATCAAATGCCCTTCCACCGTGAGTCTTCTAAGTCAGAGGCAGTGCCCCTCTGTTTAGAATTTTGACACCAATTGCCCATATCTCTTCACATCGCTTCTCTGCTGCCTTTCCAAGGTTTATGTGGGTCTCCACATTTCCCTTCCCAACTAAACTCTAAGCTCCCAGAGATCAGTGACTCTGGAGATAGTCAATAATTTATTTTCTCTTTTGTATTGTATATACACTTGTGAGCTGCCTCCAGACTCATGATAAACAACTGTATAAATATATAATGCTTATAATGCAATTACAGAATAAAGAAACGTAGATTTTTAAATGTATGGGCCTGTAAGAGCAACTGTGTTATTTTGTAGTGACCCCTTATATTCCAAAAAACCGATAACATCCATATACACAAATAGGCTTGTTAAATACATTATAATAAAGTGAATACAAAGGAAATAGCAAGTGTGGAATAGTAAAAGGAGTTTGAAATAGACAAAGAAAATCTTTAAAAATATATGTAGTATAAACATTTGATTACTTGCAAATCTGGACAAATAAAATCAATAGATAACTACACACTAAATTTTGGCTATAGGTTTCAATCATCTGTTGAACAGAACATTTCAGTACAAGTATTTATAGATGGCAGGTCATTTATTTGAATTTATATCCCCTCCCTATCATAACACAAACTTTATACATATATTATCCAGATGGTGGTTGGGGACTTTCCTGCTCTTTAAGTCTGGGTAAAACTGGCAGGGACCCTGCCAATGCCACACGCCATGGAAGTCCACAGTCCCCAAGGTCTCTATAAATTCCAGGGTGGAGGTGGTACTTATGCTCTCGGGGACCTGGGCTGGAATGGGCCAGGCACAATAAACTGGAGCTCACAGTAGATGCTTCCAGTGCAATTTGCTGATGATGGGGAAGGTGGAGCCAAGGGCACATGGTCTTTTGAATTCCAGATGATTTCTTTCTCCCTATTATTTTTCATTTTCTTTCATCTTCATTTTCTCCAGCCTGAACAAAGTAATTCAGATTTTCTAAAGGAAATCTTTGCATTATCTTATTTTCCCAATCTGAGAGGATCTCATTCCCAAGTATAATCTCTAATCAATATTTCTTCACACAAAAGTAGTATGCTTCTTGAGACAAATTCAAATCCTGTTAACCAGTAAAAATGTCTTCCCATCATACTCATGCATTTAAAAGGTAGCATGTTGTTAAGAAGCTGAAAACAAGAGGGAAAACCAGAGCTCACCAGAGGTCAGCAGCTCTACTGCCGTGCCACTACCACTCCCTCACCACCCGTGACTGAGGCTGCAGGTGTCCTATAAACACCACCATGGCCATACACCAGAGCCCACCATCAAGTTGCATTGGGGACCTCCTGTCATGGGCTGGTAACCTCAGTTTTGGTCCCATTGCCTAACTTCTGGCAGACTCTTGGTTGTCATGCACAACTCAGACTGCTGCCTTCTGTCCAGTGTTTTTTCCTTCCCTGGCTCATTGAGATGACTGTGGTATGGAGCCCGTGGGCCAGCTCCACTTTTGCTTGCTGCTGAGCACAGCCTCTGTTCCCACCGGTCCAGACAGCGAGATTGGGACAGCACTTTAGATAATATGGATTTTGAATAATTGGCTATGTGTAATTGATAATTAGATCTATTTTAGATTTCAGATATGATTTCCAAATGTCCAAGTGTTTATAATTCTCATGTTGTGAAGTTATTCATATAAACAGAATGCTTGTTTTCACCACTGAGGCAGTAGGCAGAAAGAGGACTAAGTGCTATCCTAAAAAATAGCAGCAGGGAACAGCATGACCAGGCTGAGTCCCTTAGTTAGTAGGCCAATCTACAGCCATGAAGCTGTTAGCTGTGAGTAGCCAGAAGTACTTGGTCCATACCTTCTGACCATCTTCATTTTTCTTGGCAAAATCATTTCCACAATTTGCTTTTTGTTAGAAAACACAGTATCTCATAGTCATGACACCAAGCCAGCATGTTCTCTGTTTCCAGTTAAAGGACATATAAACATGCCAGAAAATATTTACCCAAACAGTGCTGTTTTTCATTAGAATGACACTTTTGGAACCTGGTTACTACAATATCAACTCTATTTTGTTCTATTACCATGAAGCACTACATTGAAATAGGCATTTTTTTCTATCAGCAACATTTAATATCACATTTGTTGGATATCAAATAAACTGTCCACAGATATTAAAAGTTTTTTCCTTCTGGGAAAAGTACGTTATTGAACTATAACATAATTCCCATTTTCTTTTCAAGCCCTAAAGTTTAAGAAACTAAATTTTTGGGGGGTTGCCTCTAGATAGCCAGGACATTAAATACCTCCTGTAACCTGACTGTATCTAAGCTGAACAAATATGTCAATCCTTTGCCCATCAATTCCTTACCTCTGACAGGGTAGAGGGACCACTTACTTACATATCTGCCTTAGAATAGCCTCTCACAGTCTTCCTTTTCTATGGCAATTTTCATTATAATGTAACTTATCTAGGAAAGCGCACATTACTTCACAGAAAAATTTCTCAGAAACTAGAGAATATTGCATATTCCATTAATATGTAAATTGTGACAAATTCTACATCTCCAGTGTAATGAGTCCAGAAGTGCAACAACCTAATGGATGTCAAAAATTTCTATGTTTGGCCTGTAATCTCAGCACTTTTGGAGGTCAAGGCAAGCAGATCACTTGAGCTGAGGAGTCTGAGACTAGCTTGGGAAACACGGCAAAAAAAATTAGCTGGGCATCATAAAATGTGCCTGTAGTTCTAGCTACTTGGGAGGCTAAGGTGGGCAGAATGCTTGAGGCTGAGGGGTCGAGGCTGCAGTGAGCCAGGACTGCACCAGTGCACTCCAGCCTAGGCTACAGAATGGGAGCCTATCTAATATGTATATATTAGATATATATATATATATCTAATATATATATGTGTGTGTATATATCTAATATATATATTAGATATATATATGTGTATACATATAATATATATGTATCAAATATATATATATTAGATACACACACACACATATATTTGGCAAATGGATATCGAGAAGAAAGTTTCTTGGGAGTTATGAAGCTCATCATAGCCTTGAGAAATACAGTGGCATCATAGATGGCGTGTGCCAGACCAGAAGCTCCTGTGGCCATGATGGACCAGGGTATCTGACTGAGAGTACTCACTGTAAAGTGGGACTCCGCACTGGATGACAGGGACATACTGCTTACTCATGATATGCCAGGAATTACAGATGCTAATGCCCATTTGCCCAACCATTCTGCAAAGTCAGCAAATGAGAGTGTGGAGGACTTTCCATGTGCCATGCAGGTGCTAGCCTAAGAGCTTTATATGTATCATTACAGTCACTTCTCATCATACATCTTTGGGATGTGAGTATGATTGTCATCACTCTCTAGATGAGGAAATGGGGACTTCTTTCGCAAGGCCACAGAGTTAATAAGTGTCAGATAAACATTCAAACCAGGACAGCTGACTCCAGAAGCTGAACTCCTAACGGCCATACAACAGTGACCCAATGCCTCTCAGGTAACAGGAGACACTTGACATCTGTCCTCTCTCATTGAATCCACAGCATCAGCTTTGTAAGATTAGTAGTATCATCCATACTTGCAAATGAAGAAAATGAGCCTTGGTGAGATTCAGTCACTTGTCCATGGACACACAGTTAGCAAGAAGTGTTGTTGCTCGTATTTGAACCAGGTGTACATGAATCTGAGTATGACTAGAAGCACTATGGGGCCTTTGAGGATCAAGCCACAGTGAGCCTCCTGCTCTTCATGGATAAGCTGATTGTGGCCAGAATTTAGGTGCTCATATCCCAAAATCTAAGGAGACATGAGATAATTTTAGCAAGAAACTGCTTTTCATAAACACTTTCTTTCTTCTCATAGAGAAAGAAAACATGAAATGTGTGATTCAGCAACCTCCCTGATGAACTTTATTTTGCATCCTAATTCGGACCCAAATTCCAAACTCTTTTTCCACATGTTTCTCTGTTTGAAATCTCTTTGAGCACTTTAGATACCTAAGTCACAAGGATGGAATTTAATTCCTAGAGACATGTAATGCACAAAATATGGAAATGACAGCTGCTTAAAATAAAATATAGGTAGTTTCATCCAAATGAAGGCCCACCAAAAATGGCATTTCAAATCCCCAACATTTCCTTAAGTGCTATTTGCATGTTCTTCAGTTTTGTCTACAGTGTTTTACGGGCTGCTCATGCTCCACGTGTGGACTCTGCCAAGAGGCTCAGCATAAAATGGTTTCAAATGCAGAGAATATGATGGGAATCTCATTTGAAACCATATGGCTTTTCACAAATGCTCCAAATGGCCACCACTCAAAGGAACAAGATTTAAAAAAATAATCCTACCACCATTAAAAATATATGAATAAATAAACAACGGCAATGACTTCCTTTTCCCCACTGGATTTGGGGATGGGTTGGGTAGTACGAATTGCTTCTGCTCTGTGGCTGATTTTCAGTTCAGATAACTCATCTTTATTCATTTCCTTTCAGTCATGATGAGCCATATTGAGAGCAGCTGTAGGCAAGAGAGAGAGAGGGAAAAAAAATGGATCTCCTCACTGCCTCCTTAAATCGTTGTTGAATAGCCACTCTAAAGAATCTATCTGGGCTCATTGCTGTGCTGGGCACCCAAGAAGTAATAGAAAACAGGAGAAAGGACAGTTTAAGCCAAATTTAATGAAGAGATTTAAAAATTACCCAATCACGTTTTGGGGAAAAATCAACCTTAGAATGATTTAACTCAAAATCAGGTAGACCAGGCCTAAAGGGAAATTATATTTCAAATTAAATTAAGAAACAAACAACAAATTGTACTTTAAAGGTGATGGGAAACACCAGCAGCGGGCAACTAGTTAATGAGAGGTCTGGTGACCTACTCCAGCAAGTTACTTAGAAAAGTTAGAAGGTGATGAACGAGTGCCAACAAGCTAGGCCTTAAAATGTAAGAACAGTGACATGATTATGGGAAATCGACTTGTACAAAGCGGAATGAAATTAAAAATGACTTAGATTAGTGACAGAGTTTTTGTATCTCAAAATGTCTTTCTAGGTTTACCCAGCAAGTGAATTAGGGGTCAAAACTTAGTTTTATTGTGTTTTAAGTTTTGGATAAATGATAAATATTTTTTGTATCAAGCTTAGGAAGTAAATGCTTTAACATTTTATTTAAAATGATTTCATCTGTTTTAATATATAAACCCAACAGAAATCTTGCTTATGGGTCATTCTACTGTACTTTAATGACACAAAAATGGCTTCGGTTTCAAAGGGGAGACTCTGCAAGTTATTATCACATAAAACATTGCAATCTTGTTTATTTTCTAGCATTTTTGTTCATGTGTTTTTAATGGTTACATGAACCAAATGCTTAGGCAACTGTGTCAAAGGTGAGAGTGAATAAGAAACAAAGATCTGTTACACTGCGAGTTGGAGAACTAACTGCTTCACAAGTTTTCTTAAAATGTGGCTAAGATAATAAAAAGAATTCTAACTTGTGGTTGAAAACAACCAAGAAAACATAGTGACTAAAATTCACAAAGCAAGTTTTGAGAAGCTAGGGAAAAAAAATGAACAAAATAACCATCATGAAATACACAAAGAAAATGCAAACTCTCTTACCTTTAATTTATTAACTAGAATTAGTAATGGTCTTTACCTCCCAATACCTTTGAACTTTTTGTTATTTGGCATTGCTGTCTACCCTCTCCTTTGTGACATTTATTTTTGTTTGGTTCCCACAGCTTTTATTCTCTGTCCACCTCTGTAATGGCATCTTCTCAGTATCCTTGGCTAGCCTGTCTTCCTTCCTGCTGTTCCTTATTTCTACTTTCCTCCAGCATTCTAGGATCCTAAGCCCTGTTCTCTCAATCCTCACTTTTCCTGGGAGTCCCTACATTTTCATGTCAATAGCTCACTTCTGATCATTCCTACATCAACATGCCCTTCCTCATTCTTTACCCTGAAATCTATAGTTACTAGACTATGTCCATCTCCCACTGTATCCACTTCAGTATGCCCTAAGCCAGAGGCCACTTCCATCACCGAAATATCCACTTCTCTAGGCTTAAAAAGTTTGGCTTATTTTTTAACTTCTCTCTCTTCTTCGGCCAATATAGCCAATTAGTCACCAAATATGACTGATTTGTCAAAGATTTCTCTCTGTATCTTTCTTCTCATTAATTTGACCTAGGCTCTCATCATTTCAAAGCTAAATTACTGTCATATTAATACTAACAACAACTCAATAATGTCAGCTAGTATGTGCCGAGCAGTGTGCTAATTGCTTCAAATGAATTATCTCATTACACAGGAAGAAACCAAGGCACAAAGATTAAGTTATTTGACCAAGATAACACAGTAAGAGGAGCCAGGATTTGAACCCAGCCATCTGAGATTGAATTATCACAGAATCTCTCATCCAAGATGTATACTATATCCACTTAATTTTTCTAAAATAGTGTTTTAAAGGCGGCACTATGTACCAGTAACCTTAATTATCCGTACCTGGCTTCAAAATTAATTTGACTTAAAATTTCTGAAAGTGTATCTTAAGGATATAATTAGCAATGTATGGAAAGATTATACCCAGGGATCTTCATGGCAACATGAATCATATAGTTAGAACGTGGAAACAAGTTTAATGTTCAATGGTTGGCTAAACATAACTGTGGCACATTCATATTAAGGAAAATACACCAAGCAGAAGAGGATTTGATGACATGGGTAAATATTCAAGACTTACTAAGTAGAAAAAAAAAGATTATAAAAGTTAAGTAAAGTATAACCCAAATTTTGTTTAAAAAAAAAGCCAAGATAAATAATAAAACCCCCAACACCTGGAAAGATGTTAAAATGTTAAGATGGAAAAATGTTCGCCAAAATGGTTTCTGACATTTGGGGACTCTGAGAGACTTATTTTCATACTTTTGCAAAATTTTACAATGAACATATTTATACATTGCAATCAGAACTCCCTCCCATAGTAAATGTTATTCAAATCCCATTACTTCCAAAGTGTCATTTCCCTGCTCAGAGACACGACTAAAAATACTTTTTTGTTTTTTGTCCACTTAATTTTCTTTTTAAAAAAACTTTTATTTTAAATTCAGGGGTATATGTGCAGGTTTGTTTCACAGGTAAACTTGTGTCATGGGAGTTTGTTGTACAGATTATTTCATTACCCAGGTATTAAGTCTAGTTACCCATTAGTTATTTTTCCTGATCCTCTCCCTCCTCCCATTTTCCATCCTCTGATGGGTCCCAGTATGTGTTGTTCCCCTCTATGTGTCCACATACCCTCATCATTTAGTTCCCATTTGTAAGTGAGAACATCTAGTATTTGATTTTCTGTTCCTGCATTAGATTGCTAGAGAAAATGGCCTCCAACTCCATTCATGTCCCTGCAAAGGACATGATCTCATTCTTTTTTTGGCTGCACAGTATTCCATGGTGTGTATGTGCCACATTTTCTTTATTTAGTTTATCACTGATGGGCATTTAGGTTGATTCCATGTCTTTGCTATTGTGAATAGTGCTGCAATGAACATATGCCTGCATGTGTCTCTATAACAGAATGATTTATATTCCTTTAAGCATAATAGGATTGCTGGGTCAAATGACAGTTCTGCTTTTTAGCTTCTTGAGGAATTGCCACACTGTAGTCTACAATGGCTAAACTAATTTACACTCCCACCAACACCATACAAGTGTTCCTTTTTCTCCACAACCTCACCAGCATCAGTTATTATTGTCTGTTGTATGAAGTTGAAAGTTTCTCTGCCTAGAATTCAAGTTCCTGAGTCTATGGCTGCTTGTTAGTTTTGCAATCTCTGTCTGCATCTTTCCAGGAGAATCTTTGACCCTGCCAGACCAATCTCCTAGCTGTGCTGCCCTGATCCATTCCCACCAGCCCTACAGCTGGCCACAGCTCTACTCCATCCCTCACCCTTCGCTGACACAGATGTATCAATCCCTCCCTTGAATTCTTCAGAGCGTAACTTTAACTTATTTATAATATAAACTGTTTGGGGCTTCTTTCTGTTGACATACATGGAAAATGGTATTCAATCTGTGGTGCTGTAGTTACTATATCAGATCATCCTTACCATAAGCAAATCAGGAAAATGGTGTTAATAGTGCTTCCCCCATTTATGTGCTAAAATTTTAATACTGACATGCTAACCTTAGTTGCTCTTCTCTATCTCCTACATCACATTTTCACACTTCCCGCCTGTATCAACTGATATATTTACATGTATGTCTCTCTTGCTCATTTGTCAGTTCCTTAAGCATAGTGATAATATCTAATTGTTTGTAGGCTTTATAGCCCCAGCACAGAGTATCCAATAAAAATTTATTGAGCAAATTACAAGTGAATCTTTATGTAATGTAAGTACAAGTTGTTTGAAGAAAATTCTGGAAGCAACTGTCACATGACTTATGAATGCAACACAACATGAGCACCAGAAATAATTCGATAAATGAAATGAATTAGATAAATATTAAAGCTAAAGAGTATGTTCTATATCCACTTAGCTTTACCAGATATCTAAGAGATGCACAGAAGTAAACCTGAAAATGTAATATAATGAAATTCTTATCATCATAGTAATCTCTGATATTACAAGATATGATTTAGTAATGAACTAAGTGAATGGGAGAAAAAGGAATTTCGACTGATTGTGATTCCCAAGTGGTAATTCTAGCTGCTATGTTTCCCCACTATATTCTAAATTACTCTTAAGTTGCTATGTATCTAGGGAGACCAAAAGATCATACCACGATTCATAAGACACAACACTATGAATAAGTGGTCTATGTGGGGAGCTATAATTTTTCTGTGAGGCTTTGGAGAAGTTGTAACCACATAAGGAAAGTATGACTAGTTTATAAAGCCAACCAAGTCCATTGGTAGCATTTAAGAACACCATAATCCCAAACACAGAAGTTTGGTTTTATATAATGCATGAATATAACTCCAACTGAGTCTGTATGCTGCAAAAACTGTTCCATTTCATGTTGGCCTTAATTTCCATTGCTTTAGGCTACTTCACTTTTCTCTTTTGAGCTTGATGGGCCATAACATTACATCATAGGTGGGCAATACTGAGACTGCTCTCTCCATCTTAGTGATCATGAAATGCAGGCATTTAGCTACCAGAGAATTCTGTCACCCATCTAGGCATGAGTTTGAGTCAAAGGCAGAACATGCAGAGAAAAGGGAAGCATTTTTTTTCCTGCATCTGTGATATAATGAACACAAGTGCCCTTTTAAACCAAATATGGACCTCCGAGAGAGATGACATTCCAAACCAGCTTCTATTTATATTGTTATAAAAGCATGGCAAATTATTATTTAAAATAGCACTGTTAAAAAAACCAGAGAAACAAAAGTCAGGAAATAAAAAACTTTTTTTTTTTGAGGCTGAGTCTTGCTCTGTCTCCCAGGCTGGAGTGCAATGGTGCAATCTCAGGTCACTGCAACCTCTACCTCCCGGCTTCAAGTGATTCTCCTGCCTCAGCCTCCTGAGTAGCTGGGATTACAGGCACCTGCTAGCACACACAGCTAATTTTTGTATTTTTTAGTAGAGCAGGGGTTTTGCCATGTTGGCCAGGCTGGTCTTGAACTCCTGACCCCAGGTGATCCACTCGCCTCAGCCTCCCAAAGTGCTAGGATTACAGGTGTGGGCCACCACGCCCAGCCAGGGTTTTAAATGGAATCCCATCATAACTCTGGAGTTAGAGAAACTCAGGTCCAGTGCCCCACTTTACAGGCTAACCACATTTGCTCAGGCTTTTAACAGGTAAAATTATGTTATGCATGAATAAGAGCATGCTTAAATTCATAGTTGTCTGGATTTGACTAGCAACAAGTCACTTTTAATAGGTCTATTCTGTATCAGGGATATGATCTGAAATGAGTGGATTCTGTGATGAGGATGCTCCCACTGGACTTGTATCTGTTAGCAAATCAGACTCACTTTGAAACTTGGACTTTGAGTTCTCAGTCCAAATTATGAGACGGCCTAAAGACTGGGGTGTGGGAATGAGGCGGGTAAGCGCAAGAGGCTGAATACTAAAGCAGAAACATAGGGAGTATTCCCACCAAGGGGGAACTCTGTTTTAAGAATAAATTATGTCTGCTTCATGGGATATACAATCCTCAGGACACTGCAGGCATTAAATAGGAAATATTAATAATGACATCTGTGTCCTTCAACAGAGAGTTCTTTGCATAAACACAATAAAAATACTTTATGCATTAATGAGGCAAATAAGAAATAAGAATCTTCTATTTATTATAATACTACTTAATTCATTTGGATAAAAGGCCCGAAAGATAGATCTCAATCAAACTTCAAATTCTAATATTCTTTAAAGACATAAAATTGTATTATCCTTAAATCTATACAGAAACTAGAAGAAGGCTAACTTTATCAACTAGAGGTCCTTCCTGGGCTCACTTGGGCTCAGAATATTAACAGTAATTCTAACATGCTTGAAAACAGTTTTCTTAATAGGACAAACACAGTCCTTTGTGTTTTTCTTCAGAACTGCTGTTGACTTAGCAACTATTTTTCATAGATGGAGTAAAGGCCAAATTCTTACCAAAAATTATTATATACTAAATAAAGTTTAGGTGTTTAAAAAGTTGCATAAATTTCGTTTGATCTCATATATGTTTGTGCATGTGTGAACACACACAGAAACACATATATACACAACTAGAACATAAACCTTTGGGCTTTCTAGTCCTTTTAGACCAATCTGGGAAAAAAAAATCACAATTATCTGAAACATATGTAAACATATAGGAGCAGCAAATGTAAATGGATTGACTAGCTTTCGCTAAATAGATAATTAATTGGTAATCTATTTTAATTTAAAAGGAGACTTGGAAAGGAAAACCACATTTTAAAGACATGCTTTAAACACAAAATGCCTGCTTGTAAACAGCCAGCAAGCAGGAGGTGTTATATCCTGGCATTAAAATGGTTAAGTTCACTATTGAATGTCCCTTCCACTTCCTCCTGACCAGAAGATGTAATTTTTTTGGATTTATGAATTGGCCAGGCCAGTCAGCATCTTGAACAGAACAGACTCTGCCTAGATCTATCCCTTACCTGCTGGGAAGAGACAATTCCCCTCACACTTGGAACCCCGAAGCCCTTTAAGCATCTTGCTCTGTAACCGTGGCAGCTGGGCCCTACACAATTCTTCATCTCCTGCCACCAGGCCTCACTAAATAAAAAATATGGTGCCTTGTTAGCCAACAACTGAGCGTGAAATCACTACATTGCAATCCCCTACTTTCTGAGTCAATCAATTTTCCCCCACCACTACGGATCTGGATGCACAGGGTCAGTAAAGAGAGGGGGAAAATGGAGTGGAAGAAAATGAATGTATCAGGGCAACCAGAACACACCCATATGGTATAGTTAATTCTGTACAGTGAAATTAGTGCATTCACATAAAACAGTTTAGAGCTAGCTAATAAAACCAACACATGTACTATCTAATGTCATCATCATGCTTTGAACTTGCACAGGATACATAGTGGAGAGAACTGTAAAGACAGACATGGGGCCAGGAACAAGCTTTTGTCAGCCTAAAATTGCTAACAGATTAGAGTGTGTCTGACAAGGCACTAAGATTGTAACATATGTTCTTTTTAAGGAGTATTAACATTTTATGCATTAGCTACATGTTAACGGAGAGAGAGCTTGAACTGCTAAAACTATTAGAATGTCATTTGCAGTCCATCAGCAATTTGCTTCCACACTTGGAATTCCGTGTGTGCCTGCATGGGAGGATGCAGTACTCAAGTAAGGTGGTGGGAAGGGAAGAGAAGCAAAGTCAAAAACAAAGGAGCATGAAGAATTAGGGTGTAATGTGCTGAAAGTGGTGTCTTTTTTTTTTTTTTTTTTGAAGCTCCCAATGTGAATGGCATGTTCAGAAAATGGTTTCAGAGGAGGGAAGAGATGTTTTGAAATATTGAAATAAAGCTCTTTTCAATGTTTCTTCTCATCTAAATAATATCTCATATCTATTACTACTTCCCTTCTTTGAGGGCTATGTGCTCAGTATCTTGAAATGGGCCTTTTGCTCATATATTGCAATGATTTCTTTCTCAACAGGGAAAAACTGTTTTATGGCAAAAGTCAAGGTGTTAAATAAATGTTATTATTAACAGTAAGCCAGGATTACCGGTCCATCCAAAGTAATCTAAAATCATTAGGTCTCCACTCCAGGGTACAGTCTCCCTGATCACAGGTTTTCATGTATGGGGTCTGATGTTTTTACATAAAATTTCAACAACTGTTGCTGTTGGTCTGCAGCCCCTTACAGGTAGTAGGTATATCTCTTGCAATGTCTGATGAATAGCAAGAATGGAATAAACATTTGTTCACTTGTCCTAATATGAAGGAAATGAAAAAAATAAAACAATACTACAAAGGAAGACATCCCACCAGCGGCCTATTTATACACGCCTCTCAGGGTTCCCCAGGGACTCCTGGGTGTGCATGACCACAGTCCTCACTGCTCTGACCAGACTAATTGAGTGTTGTCTATCTCTCCCAAAAGAATGCAATGTCCTTAAGGGTGGACATTATGGCTCACTTGACATGGTAGCCTAAACATCTAGGTCAGGCTGTACTTATAGGGGCACTCCATTTTCTACCCTAAGGCACCAGTGCTAACTATTCCCTCACAAACTTCATACCCAGCCAGGAAGCTACCGTCACATCTTATAGAGGGAATAGAAATGGAGGATTCCCATGTGGGTAAAACGTAGTTGTACGCACATCATTATCAATTTGCAAATTTCTTTTCTTTTCTTTTTTTTTTTGGAGACAGGGTCTTGCTGTTCGCCTAGGCTGGAGTGCAGTGGCGTGATCATAGTTCACTATAGCCTTGACTTCCTGGGCCCAAGTGATTCCCCCACCTCAGCCTCCTGAGAAGCTGGGACCACAGGCACATGCCACCACAATGGACCTGGCTAATTAAAAAAATTTCTTTTTGTAGAGATGGGGTCTCTTCAAGTTGCTCAAGCTGGTCTGGAACTGCTGGGCTCATGTGATCCTCCTGCCTTATCCTCTCAAAATGCTGAGATTACAGACGTGAATCACCACACCTGGACTGCAAATTCCCTTTCAAAATCCATTTTTACTTAGGAGTGTACAGCTTAATTTTATTCAAATGTACTCAGAATCCAGAGATAGCTAATGATTATATATGCATATGTGTGTACAAATATATGTGTGGATGGATGGATGGATAGATAGATAAGCATTTAACCCAAGGTATCTTTTTACTACTTGACTGATTTCCTGATGATGATTTTAATGTTAAACATGATAATTTTAAAGTCAAACATAATTAGAAACTGTGACAAGAATAAAAGTTATCAAGTGTTCTCATACCAAAGGGGAAACAAGTTCAGAGTTGGTCATTATCCTGAATTTTTCATGCATGCTTCCAGACTTTAATGGGGAAAAAAAGGAGTTTGGTTTGAATCCTGGGACTTACAGTGCCACTTCAAATATTGCAAGTAGATAGCATCTACAATAAAGTGCAATTAATTGTCATATATGCAATCATAATCTGTTAGAAGAAAGGCAACATGGTTTATATGCAGAGAGGGCATGTTTTGCCAATCATTTTGAGTTATCTGAGAGAGTAAATAAACAGGAGATGTAATTTATTTAAACTTTCAAAAAGCTCTTGACAATGTTCTTCATCAAAGACAGTTTACAAAAATAGAGTTAATGTGGGGCTGGGGAGAATGTTTTCTCTGGGAAAGTGAACTTGATTAAAGAGGGAAAATAATGCGTCAAACCAACATTTTCCATCACAGAAGTGTTAAAAGTAACTAGTAGCCAGCATTAGTTGGATTTTCTTTCTAATACTAAAAATTATTTTGGAATAAGAGAGAGAGTACACTCAAAAAAGAAAAAAGGCAAGTCTTAAAGGACACATCTGCCTCTTCCAAGTGATAAGATACCTAAAACCATGGGAAGGCTGTGTGTGTGTGTGTGGGGTGTGTGTGTGTGTGTGTGTGTGTGTGTGTGTGTGAGAGAGAGAGAGAGAGAGAGAGAGAGAGAGAGACAGAGACAGAGAGAAAGAGAGAGAGAGAGAGAGAGAAATAGGTGCTGGTAGAGACGGGGCTGTTGGAGCCCTAAAAGTGATGACACAGGTGATCATCAGACAATGCTGATGAAGCAAATGAAGTGTCTTGTCTACACCCACCCAATTTGTGTGAGTTTGATTACTATGTCCTGCAAGATACATGATTAGAGAAGTCCCATACAATTGGAAAAATAAAATACTCTAAGTATTATGTTTAAAAGTGGAGGGAAATAATTTCATTGATAGGTATGTGTATAATCAAAGAAAAAAGGAGGCAGATGAAAAAGACAGAAGAAGATAGAAAACAGAGGTTGTTCAGAATGGCAAAATGGAAGTTGAGAGGAATGACTGGAAAAATTTGCAGAATGGCAAAGGATAAAAGTGGGTTATCACTATATTTACTGTCTGAACAATAATGCCAGTTTAACCCCTTTGAAGTTAAGGGCTCTTTTAGGACACAGGATAGGAAAGACTTAGATTTACCCATAGGTGGCTCTTCAAGGAAAAGCATCTAGTGACAAACTGAAATAGGCTTAAGGAGTTTGGGAAATTCAGAGAGGTTAGATACATATCAAGTTAATAAGGAAAATGAGTAGCTTCTAGTTGTATCCCCACCTTTTGAAATTATCATCAAGACAGTCATGCCTGCTCACTGAACTTCCTTAGGCACAGGGGCTGAAGAGTGGCCGGCCTGGCAAGCCATTTCTTCTCTTTCCTCCATCAATACAGAAAATTGAGCACGGATTGTGAACGTCACATTAGCTATCACTGTTGTCAACACTAGTCACTAATGACCCAATTTGGGGGAGAAGGGGTGGAGGAGAGAAGGTTCCAGTCAAACAACAGTTACTGTCTAGAAATGTAAAATACCTTTTTTGAGATAATTAAATTTTTTTGGCGACTTTAAAGACTGGCTTTCTTATGTGCAGCGTGGCATAGAACAGCTTGCAGGCAGCAGATCAATAAATTCCAGTTAACTTTCAAGTCATGTCGGCATGCGGCCCTGGCTGGTTTATTAATTTAAATTTCAGCTCTCTTCAAAAAAAAGGTATGTCTAAAGAAATAAGGCGCTATATGGATTGCAGTGAGATTGCTCAATCAGAACAGGTCTTCACATACATTGCTTATCAACATCAACAGGAAATCTTAAAACACTGAAGAGAATAGGTCATCCCTCCCTCGGTCTTATCCAGTTAGTGTTTACCTTATGAACCCTGACTACCTATTCTTTTTGTTTTTAAGAGTAGTTGATATCTGAAACACCCATGGCTTAACTTACATAAGCTTCAGCATATAGTTAAGTAAGAATAAAAAGGTGAAAATGAAAGGAGAGTGGTACAATCCATCTCAGTGTTCAAATCTTTAGAAAGGAATAGTCTCCCTTTTTTCTCTTTTTTCTGTCCTTTTGTCCCTAATACCTATCTAACTCTAAGGATATAACCCAAGAGCCTCATAGTAGCAACAAAATGCTAGAAATTGCATATGTTTTTCTTTTTAATCATCCCTCTCTTGCTGATTCTTCACATTGTTTTTAACAATTTTTCCAAGCCCTCAAATATCTACCAATGGATTACCCCTTTTCTTGCTCCAAAATCATTGGTATTTTAAGGCACCAAACTAATTTCTATAAGACTATCAAAAATTACTAAAATGATACAGCCGTGGCCCAAACACTGCATCCTCAAACTCAATGATTTCTGTCATCTGTGTCACTTCTCCCTTGTGTCAACATAAATAAGGGGAGCTGCCTGAATCTATTAAAATGGTCAGAGTCTAAAGCTGCAGTTGAATTTTACTACACCGTTTGCATTTTTGATCCTGAAAGAAATATTTATGAAATGCCAATACCATCCAAATATAGCCCATAATAATAGATTCTCAAGCATATGCTTTTTAAAAACAAATCCTTATGTAAAAATTGCAAATGTTTTCAGATCAATTGTGCCTTCATAAAATTCAGAGAACATTATCATTTTATTAATAACTGCAATATGTATTTGAAAAACTAACAGAGCAATATAATTCTAAAAACAGATTTACACTTTTTATTTCTTACTGCATTCAGTTTTAATCAAGGTTCTGGAGCTTCTCACTAACAGTGAAATTGTATTTAAATGGGGCCTTTAGGGTGTTCAAGCTACAGATTAATTTACTCGATCTGGTCAGGGTTTTGGGGGCACTGTGGTTCTTGAATCTCTAATTTTATCCTTAGAGGTAGCCAAAGCTTCTTTAGACATTGGCAACTAAATAACTACATAGGCTTAGATTATGCTTGAAACATCTAAAATAATGCAGGCTTGTCAGAAGTCAGAATAAAAAAGCCAATGATACGTGCAACAACATGACATCTCTCTGGTTTACAAATGCAGCTCTACCACTTCTTAGCTTAGTGGGACATTGAGGACATGAGGGAACAGCTCAGGTCTCAGTCTCCTCTGCAAAACAGGGATAAGAACACCTATCTTAGAGGGGTGTTATGAGTATTAAATGAAAGTACTCATGTAAAGTGCTCAGCATGATGCCTGGCACACAGTAAGCACTCATTAAGTGAGATGTTCTCAGTATTACTATTATTATTATTTTAGAGGCAGGGTCTCATTCCATCACCCAGGCTGGAGCACAGTGGCATGATCTTGGCTCACTGCACTCCTGGGATCAAGTGATCCTCCCACCTCAGCCTCCCAAGTAGTTGAGACTAGAGGTGTGCACTGCCACGCCTGGCTAACGTTTTATTTTTTGTAGGGTCAGGGTCTCGCTATGTTGCCTAAGCTGGACTCGAACTTCTTGGCTCAAGTGATTCTCCCTCCTCGGCCTCCCAAAGTGCTGGGATTGATTACAGGCATGAACCACTGTACCCATCCACTATGATTATTATTAACCTTACAATTGTGCTTTATGGCATGACAGCTATCTCTAGAAATAAAAGGCAAAGACAAAAGGTTAAGGAAAAAAGTAGCTTGTACTTGTTCTGATGCTACAGTGAACGGTCTTTATTACATTCTCTTTCCTACCTTTAAGCAGGACACAAGTACCCACTCACCTACTCTGTTTTTGAGGCGACTACATTTCTTGTCCAGCTTCAAACATATCCTGGAATTTTCAACTGTTCTGTGGTTTTAGGTGCCCCTTCCTGGAAGCCCATCCCTGACTATAAATATCCCACCTAGTCTTCAAGTTTTAGCTCAGATGCTATCTTTTCCATGAAGCATTCCCTGAACTTTATGAGGTCTGTCCCTGCTCTATTTTCATTGCATTTTATTTATATTTGTATAACAGTAATTTTCACATTTTACTGTGAGTGAATCATCTGTATCTTATGTCATCTATTGCACTGTAAAACTGCTTGACAATAGGGACCATGTCTTATACATCTTTGGATCTCTTACAAAATCCATCTGAGATCTGTTCACATTTAGTAAAAGTTTGCTAATTTGTCTTCTGGTTCTCAATGAATTGGGTCACTTATTATCATGAAGATCTTTCTCCTTTAGAAACTTGTTATAGTCTTTTCCTATTATTCCTGGTTTCTCTGAAACTATATGCACATATTTCACTTTGTGTATAACGTTATGTTAGATGCTATAGAATACACCAATTTTACCTGATGAAGCTTTATGATTCCCTTGGAAATGGAAGGCAAGCACATATAATAATAAACCTGATTAAATGCCATGCAATTATTATGAACTCTCAGATAGCACCTCAATAAGGGCCAAGAAGGCAACTTGAGTGAAGTGGGCTAGATCATTTATATAAAGAAATAAGCTCTAGTCAATTCTTCTTCCAAAAAAAGGCTTCTCTGGGCAATTTTTATATTTGACATTGACAAAAGATACATGGCTACAAGAAATATTTCACTTTTACTTTCCTCTACCATAAGATAAACAACAAATAAGGTGAAGGTAAATAGCAACTGCTTCTCAGTCTGAGTGGCAGAGAGACAAAAAGGAGTGGCAGGAACTGTGGCAAACTTCAGGTCACAGCCTTTGTGAAAGAAAGCAGCCACTACTCAGCCCTATTGATCACTGTCGTTAGAGATGCCCAAAGTGGTCTAATCTTCCTTTTACTAAAAAAAATGAGATGCAGAAAAATATGTATTTTTATGTAAAACTGACATAGTTTTAAAGGTAATTATTACCCTAAATACTTAAAAACACTGTTTTAGGCAAATGCCAGGCATATGGGCAGTATCTGTCAAAGGCTTCCGGGTTACAACCTCCACAAGTGTTTTGAAAAAATAAGAGACAGACACTAAAATCATAGGTTGGAATGCCCTGGCTCGGCATCACGGAGAAGCTGGTAGCAGGGATGTCCCTGTAACTTATTTCTGTCTTTTTTTCTGACCTTACTTTCTCTGTTGTCTGTGCTGACCTCTATTCACAGCTCAGTAACAATGATCCAGCTTTTCAATCTTTGTTTACCCCATCAAGCCCTATTATGCCGGAAGCTCCCAAACCTTCAGTTCTGCTTTTAATTTCTATCTCTCTTTCTCTCTCTGTTGCTATATCAACCTAAACGAAAGGACACCTCTACTTTATACCACCAGACTTGCCCTAATTATCCTCACCTACTGCTTGCCCCTTCTGAGTTCTCTGAGGTCGCCAGTGAAGGTGCCATCTGGCCAATTAGTTCATCTGAGTAAGTGAAGACAATTTTAATTCTCTGTCCGTCTCCTCCCACTCTAACTGCATGCCTGCATCACACTGATGATTTTTTGGAATGGCCCCCTATTGAGGGCCATGAAACTTACCTTTCTCAAAGACTGCTTCCACTTTACTGCTTCCTTTGCTTCACTCGAATGGAAATTATTGCCATCCCCTGCATGAGACACACTCAATGCAAGTTTTGTGCTTTTTGCTGATGTGCAAAAATCTCTTACATCTCTTTTTCCAATTTTCACAAATTCCTTTTCTTTATATCCTCATGCCAAACCAAGCCCTGGTTTGCTTTTCCTTCTGTCATGGTTATGCACAATTTTTACCAAGAAATAAGCTACATTGTAAGATTGTCTAGATTTTGTTTTTTCATTTTAGGTAAAAGAAACGGAAAAAAAAAACACCCCAAAAATGGTTATCATAAAAGATCTCAAATCAATCTGTCTTTTATTTGTCATAGACTTCATGAAATTTGGAATTCTTAACAGTCACTGAGTACTTGTTATGGACCAAGCAAGTATTGTGATAAATACTTTATCCTCTCATTTAGATCTTCCCAACAAACTGACAAGAGAGGCACCATTCCTACTCCTGATTACCTGGGAAAACTCAGGCTTAGAAAGGTTAAGGCTCAGCCCAGGTCACAGAGCTGATAAGTAGCACTGCAGAGTCTGAAGGCCCAGTCTGCTGGTATTAGCCAAATATGTTAATCCCTATTCTATATTGCTTCCTGAGTTCGAGAGAGCTGCCTGAACTGAGTCAAGCCTACCACCAACAAAACTGATGTTATGATTAACAATGATTAGCAATGAATGATTAACAAAGGGCTCACTAACATAAGGTTAAAATAAGGGAAGCCCATGATCACATCACGTCTTTTTGCAAACAGACACAACAGAACTCAGATTAAACAAAAGAGTTAGACCTAAGGTTCTGGCTTCAGGACAGATCCCCTCATACAATGTGAAGGGCAGAAAAAGCACTTGTTAAATTTATTTCAACTTTCCAAAGGAAGTCATATAAAATGAACTTTTAGGGGAGTCAGCTTGTTTTCTTATTTAGTCTTTGTTTTCTTGCTATTTATTTCTATTAAAGAGATTGCCTCTCTCCACAATCCTTGGTTCTAAAAGGACCTTATTTGAGCATGTGAAGAGGCTGCCCAAATCCTTCTCATTCGTGTCACCACTGCTCACTTTTGCCTTTCAACCCTTCCTAAAGAACAGAACAGGAAAAAGCGCACTGTTTTTCTCTTTTTAAAATTGTAAGGCTGTTTAAAGTTCATTCCGATTCAGTGTTGTCTTGGTTGTATGCTAAGTCTCAGAGTTTTTTCAATGACATTAAGTAGGGAAACCATACTTCATCTTGAAAGAAAGAAAGGAAAGGAAAGAAAATGAAAAGTGACAGAGAAAGAGAGAGAGAGGGAGAGAGAACAGGGGAAATAAAGAGGAAGAAAGGAAGGAAAGAAGGAGAGAAGGAAAGGAAGGAAGAAAGGAAGGAAGGAAGGAAGGAAGGAAGGAAGGAAGGAAGGAAGGAAGCTAGCTAGTCAGCCAGCCAATACACAGAAGGCTGAACTGTTTCCTGAGCTCTCCCTAGTAAAGAAAACCAAAATAATGCTTGCTCTGGTCCTGGAGGCTACTGTACTTAGCTCTAAAAATCCCAAGAAGGAAACATGGGAAATCATTCATTCAAAATTTTGGCCACTGCATCCTTTGTTGAAAAATATCTTAGGTAGAAACATAAAGTGTAAAACAGATTAAAGTGGAGCTACTTTGATGGGGAGAGTGATGGAGTTGAAGCCCTGCCCAGTGTTCCTCTCCCTTCCCACTGCCTCCCAAGAGAGACCTTCAAGGGAATCTGAGGAGCAGTGACTGCTTTGAAATTTGTTTTGGCCACAACTCACTGGAAAAAATGCATTTTATTGAGTGACTCAGTGTAGATACAAATGCACATGCACACATACAGTTGAAACAAAAATTTCATGAAATGATACTTATTTTTACTACATGTGATCATTTCAGACATTTTCCTTTCCCATTTAGTCTATTGCACTTGAGAAATACTTTTCCCAGTTTAATAGATTGCTATCACTGTCCATTAAGGGAGTTAAAAAACACTGCATTCAGTAACTTAATCCTTAAAATAATTCTATAGATTAAGAAATACTTGCTCCTGTCTGCAATTCCTCCCTCCCGAAGGAAAAATGATGAAGAAAACATGCAGTAAGAAGTAGTAAGTGGAGGCCCTCGAATTTGGACGTAGGGCTGATTCACCTGATCTAAGGACAGATTTCCTTCGCAAGGAGTTGGAAACATGGACGTAGAGTGATGTCTGCTTGCTATTGCAAATCATAGGACAAGTCAACTCGGCTCCCATCACATGGACCAGAGAAGCAGGGAAAGGCAGCACTGAGGCAACAAAAAAATGGAGAAAGAAAGAGATCTTATCTCTGCTGGAGTCCCTGTTTCCAATCTATGCACATGGCCCTGTTTTATTTTTGTCCTTGATTCTATAACATATCCTATATATCCTCATAATCTCCCATTTTATAAAAATGAAGAAAGAAAGAAAAAGAGAAAGAAAGAAATATAAATCACAGGATAGTACTGACAATACGTTTAACAATCAGCTATCATTAATACACATAAAATCTATTTACACTACACAATTGTCACCAACATAAGAAAATTCCACTCCACTTAAAAGAACAATAATAAAAATATTTCTGGTAGATTTAAAGAAAGTGAAAGAGAATGCAAATATATATTTGCAGAAAGAATTACCAAGATCTATTGATTTTCACCCTTAAGATTGTCAATGCACTATGTCAGCCCAGTGGCAACCACAGGATTTAAAGGTTTTATTAAACTCTCTTCACTAACTTAAAAAATCCATCTCAAATGCCATCTATTTAAGTGTGTCCCTTTTCACCTTTTTATTTTAGCAAGCGGCTCTAAGAAACACACCTTTTAAAAAATCTAGCCACAGTAAGCCTGTAACAAGGCTTCAAACATATGCACTTCCACACCAAATCACAAAATGGGCTTTTATAAATTTCTTTCTACAAAAATAAGTAAGAGAAAGTAATAAAAAAGATAAACCCTTCATACAGAATTGCAGCAATTATATCCCCACAGCTACACTATAACCCAAAACTTTGCAAAGGCTTTGATTATTGAACCATGGCTGAAGTGAATAATTTGCTTTTCACTAAGAAAACAAGCACATTCATTCTCACCACAATGAAGAGAGGCAGTTTTAATTAAACCTTATCAAAAGATGAATAAAGAATAAACTCAATACCCATTCCACAGAACTCTATTTTCATCTGTTTAGTTTAAGCTTGCCATGTTCATGCAATAATTATCCGCTGTCCAAGGAATGCCGGAGTTGTGTTAATGTTGGTAAAGATTTAATTAGCTCAATTATCTGGAGAGTATTGAAGTGAGGCTCAGCACAGTACAAATTTCTTCAGGCTTTATACATACCTCTCATCAAAATACATGAAACTGAAATCTAACTGAACAAAAGACTCTTACTCTAAAACTCCACAACTGAAACAGTTCCATACTTCATAATTTTATTACTCCAATTAAACACACACACACACACACACACACACACACACACAAAAGTCTTTAGAAAAGTAGAGCTCATAAGTGAGGGCTTATCTTCATGTGAGTGTGTGTATGTGTGTGCGCACAGTGCATATAGTTAACTTCATGAATCTGTAAATATGTTCTTAGAAAGTTAATTAAATCTGCCTTTTAAATAAATATTAACATCCAAAGTACAGTCCTTTAAAACATTTTTATTTTTTCAATGTAGCCTTCATATTATTTTTTTCCCTGGAAAGCAAGGCATTTAAATAGCATTGAAAGCACAGTAACACAGATAACTGTTTCAATCTGTCAGACACCAGGGACAGACAGTAGGGTTCATTTCAGAAAACAGATTGGCCCCCAGCGGCCTGACCTTCCTGGTGGGAAAGAGAACACAGCACTGTGCTTGACAAGCTCAGCAACAAAGAGGTATATTCAGGTCCCCCCATTTCAGACACGCTTCTCACAGGGAAAAATGCAAAGCCAGAGAAAGAAATGCACCACTTCCAGCAAAGCAGAGTTTACTTAGATCAGAGACAAGCATTTCAACCATAACAAAAAATAGCATATTTAGGAAAGCAGCAAGCACAGTTTTATCCACAGTTATAACTTTAGAAAGCTCTAATCTGGGAATTGTCAATGTCTTAGCTTCCAGCCTCACCCGTGATCCACACCCACTAGCATTATAACATCAGTGGAAATCCCAAAATATGATTATCCTGATAAAAGATTTCCTAATTATTTTATCAATGAAGAGGGCATAACTTTTCTCTTGGAAGCTGGCTCATGCAAATTTCAAAGTATGCTTTATCTTTCTTTTTATATGTTGCAAGTTTTGCCTTTACTTTGAAACCCAGATGGACATTTCCTTGTTGTTTAGACCCTTAGATAAACAGATTTTTCATTACCCCTGTTTTTCATTTTGCATTTGTATAGGGTCTTTTAAGAAAGTTTCAAAATGAGACAAAAATTCAGCAAAAGAATAAGAAAACCACTAAACATTGATAAAGGAATATCCTTAATTTAGAAAACCTCAAGCTGAATTAGTTGCTATATGTAAGTATGTATATATTTTTCCAAACTCCAATGTAAAGTTTTATTGTATATCCCACTTGACCAGTTACAAGGAATGTTTAGTCTGTATGTTTATAATTACATATATATATACGTGTGTGTGTGTGTGTATATATATAAAATGTGTTAAGATATTACATATTTTGAAGCATTAAGCTTCATGTGGAAGATTACAGATTTAAAAGGTACTCACAACTACCCATATTACCCTTATAAACAAGTACATTGCTGCTTTTAAAATTCAGAGTCTATGTTTTTAGTACATAACTTTCCTGAACTATAACATTATGGGCAGTAAGGCTCAAATCAACTAGTGAAGTTGAAACGAGCCCTGATTTCTGATCCATAAATATCTGGATAATTAAACACTCCTCTTTGTAAATGCGTAGATTATCAGAAAAACTTATGGTGAAGAGCAGACCATCATATACTACATAGGACATCATGTTTTAGAAAAAAAGGCATAGTTTTGAAAACTGGACACAGATCAAAATCAGAAACTCATGTTGCAAGATAAAAGATAAGGCTGGTCGAGTGCTAAGACAACCTGAACTGCCAAAATAATTTGCCTCTATTTTAGACATAAACATTTCTGTTATCAGAAAATGCTATAAGGAAATGGGGCAAAATGATCCATGTCAATAAAAAATTATTTTCCATCTGCCTCATTTTTTTGAGGCATCTTCTTTAGGAAGTACACAAGTCTCTTTTGAGCTGGCAAAGAAAGACACAAGTGTAGGTTGGTTTTACCTGGTTTTCTAGCCTGCAAGCACTTTGACGGTATGACTCACTGAGTCCGGCTCTAAAAGACATCCTTGGAACTTCAGAGTATTTTGTGTAAGAACAAAGGGTGCTTGGGTTCAGTTTGCAATACAAGTCATTTTTACCACACAAATTCCCTTCTTTTGTGCTGGCTAAGAGGGATGCTTTGAGCCCTTTGGGTTTAGAAGATCTTCAAACAGACAATAGTGTGCAAACAACCCTCAAGAACGTAACTTTGCTAGGACAACCTCAAGGCTGAGACCAAGGCTTTGAGAAAGGCCCCTTTAGCTGATTTCCTTCTGCTCTTCACCCTGAACAAAGCATGACTGACAATACTGAAATCTCCCTCTTTGGATTAAACCCCCTTTGCAGGAAAAGTATGCAAATGCTATACGTGGCTCCCTTGTCTGAGGCTAGTCTTACCCAGCTATCTTTTCTGTCTGGCTCACCTGTGCAGACCACCTATGCCTGACACTAAGACCAGCCTTCCAATTCAATATCTTTCACAGCTCTGACAGTCAGATCCCTGGGCCTGCCACTGCCTCTAAAAGGGACTCATTTAGTTGTAATTAACTATTTCCTGCATATTTCCTAATGTATGGCAATTGTGCTAAAACCCAAGAAGTGAAGCATTCATTCTAGTTCTGATTTAAATCTTTTTTTCCCCCAGCAGTCTTCCTCTCCCTCCTTTTCACCTCCAAACCCCTGCCGCCCAATTTTCTGTTTTTGTTTCTCTCTGGTAACATTTCAAGTAAAGAGATGAAGGTAGAAATTGGAAACTATAGGAAAATAAACAATTCAAAAGGCAGAGCTCACTGAATGATGAAGCCTTGCATGGAAAGTCACAAGAAAGTGAAGGAAAATTAAAAATGAAACACATTGCTTTTGCTGACAGAAATATATATGTATACAAATATGTAAATACATACATATTTGAATATTACATAAAATGGCCAATTAATAAGCTGGTTTGGGGTCTCAAGATATGTTTGCATATACACACAATAAAAAATTCCACAAATTTTTTTTTTTTGAGACAGGGTCTCACTCTGTTGCCCAGACTGGAATGCAGTGGCGTGGTCTCAGCTTACTGAGCCTCCCAGGCTCAAGCAATTCTCCTGCCTCAGCCTCTCGGGTAGCTGGGATTACAGGTGTGTGCCACTGCTGCCCAGCTAATTTTTGTATTTTTAGTAGAGACAGGATTTCACCATGTTGGCCAGGCTGGTCTCGAACTGCTGACCTCAAATGATCCACTCACCTCGGCCTCCTAAATTGCTGGGGTTATAGGCGTGAGCTACTGTGCCCAGCTTAAATTCATTTTCTTAATAGAAATGTTCTTCTCAAAATTTATTTTCACTCTGCATTCCAAAGAGTACAAACAAAAGATAATGATTTTGCCTCCCTAGTCTCTCTACCCTTCAGCTGCAGATAAGACATAAATAAGATCAAGAATCTTAATTTCTGACCTTTTGCAAATGGTTCAGGTCTGGGCAAGTGGACAGTGGACCTCTGAGGACTGACTGTATTATGTTCTTGCAGGTAGATCAACAATGCCATGATCAGGAGATGTTTGACGGATGAGGTGAAGTGATAAAAAAATTATTTACTTCAAAGACTTTCCATTAGCTATAAGCTGTTAAGCTATAGTCAAGTGGATCAAACTGGAAAATAGTCACGGTTGCTTGTAACATCTCCATCCTCTCAACCCACAGAGCAATGTTGTACAATTAGTCTTGGCACAGGAAAGCACATACTGTTTCACTAAAAAGATTCAACATCCCCTAACCCCCCAAAACCCTCACCTTTTGGAAAGCCCATTGATATTAGCAGCAGGTGAAGAATCTGGAGTCCCAAATTCTTACGCCAATAGGACTCCTTTAGCTTCTCTTTTTGCTTTTGGCTAAATTATGTTTTCATGCTATCTCTTAATCATCTGGATACTGCTATTTCTAGGATTAATTTTCAGCATTTCTTAGGGGTAATAGAAAGTACTTTAAATGTTAACTCATGGAATGCCCTGTGGTTGTAAAATGAGCTTAGCTTGCATAGCATCTGACTCTTCATCATAGATCTACAGAGGAAAATCTGGTAATGAGATCGCATCAAAGAACTTGGACCCATCCAAGGGGACTCTGAGGTTGGAATATAGTGAGAGCCTACTATGGTTATAAAAATGTAAATTAACTAACTTTCTTAATTATACAATAAAATCTGTAAAACCATTTTCTATGTTAAAATAAGGACATAGCAGTTCAATATACTTCCTTTCACTCATTCTTATGTATAAATTTTATATGTACAAGGAAAATATTCTACTTCTTTCACTTTATCACATGTATTTCTCCATGTTACTTTGCCTCAATGACTGTAATTTTTAAGACTATCATATTTCATCTGCTTTGGTAACTGATTTTAAAAATATTTAAATGGTCGACTCTGTTCTTAATAATTTGTTTTATCTGTTTTACATTAGTTGTTTCAACACTTTTTCACTGTTATAATCACCACTGAAAATTTTAGTTAGTTACTAAACATTAAGATGGTTTAAGGAATTTGGCTAGACAGACTTTAATACTGTCAAATACTTCACAGTGTATTTGTGTTTAGGCAAAACTGGGCCTGAAACTACAGTTAACTCTTACAGGGACTTAAAGAACATAGACAGGAGTGTGAATTTATTCATAAAATAAGACCATGAAGATACTGATTCTTAAACATTTCTTTCAACTTTGAAAATGATCTTAAAATATTATCCCTAGAAACTTGCTTTTCCATTTTCTGCATTTCCGCCAAATGATGCCAATGCATCTTAATATATAAAATTTAATATAGTCACAAAATTTACATTAAGGAGATTGTTACTCATCTTACAAAAGATATGTGAATAGAAAAGGCACATTCTTTCACCTAAAATAATTTACATATTACTTTTAAGAAACATATTGTAATATGCTGATAAATGTATCATCAAGAAACCATACTTAGACTCACAAAATGTCAGGGCTGGAGGATGAATAGAAGGAGAAGAGTAAATGTTGGTATAATTGCTAACATTAAATTAGGCATAAATGTGAATGGAATCTTGTTTATTTTCTTATTTTAAAGACAAGATCTAACATAGTAAGTTCAAAGAAGAAAAAAAATACATCTTTCAGCATTGTTAAATGATTCCTAAAGGATCTCCTAGCTTGAAGGTTTTGGTTCTTCTATGTCTGACCAAGAAGTCATACGTATTTTCCATGAGCAACAACATTAAAATCCAAACTCTTTAGCATGTCATTCAAGACCCTCAGAATCAGGCTTCAAATGAGTTTCTCAGTCCACGTCTTCTCATTCCTTATCTCCCTGTCCCTTAGCTCTATCACATCAGTCCCTAAAGATGCTGCACATTGTGACACAGCTTTGTTCTTGGTGTTTGTTTCTTCTTTTTGAAAATATCCTTCTCTTTCTGTATGCCTATGCAAAATCCAACGCCTTCTTTTGTTCAGAATCTCTTCCTTTGGAAAAACTTCTGCAACCTCCTCCAACAAAAT
This sequence comes from Cacajao melanocephalus, assembly GCA_963573385.1. Taxonomy (NCBI): domain Eukaryota; kingdom Metazoa; phylum Chordata; class Mammalia; order Primates; family Pitheciidae; genus Cacajao; species Cacajao melanocephalus. Next base: position 85,808 of record CAUYLG010017230.1, read on the forward strand.
TAATTTTTCCCTCATTTGCCCTCGCATATAGCTTCATGCAAAGTTCTGCTGTACCTTTTATCATCCTGAAATTTAAAAGACTGCATTTGTGTCCCAAAATTGTGAGTATCTTGAAGCTAGAACTGTCTTCTTACTATTGTCTAGTAGAGTACCAATACAGTGGTTGCTAAAACAAACAAAAAAAAAAATTAAAGAACAGGAGATTGCTGTATGGTGAGTCAGCTGGATATTCACTGAAGTCAATATTTTAAAAATATTTAATGGGCATAAATTAAGTGCCATGTGAGGAGATGGGAGCTATAATGGTGAAATGAGGGCAAAACAGTAAACAAGTTCCTGTATTCTGATATTTAGATTCCAGTAAGGAAGAAAGACAAGTGAACAGGTGACTTCAATATCAAAGGGCTAACACTTGCTTTGTTCCCAACATTTGTAAAGTAGCCACATTTTATTCATATTTACAAAATATATTCCATACTCTGTTAGATGCCCTGCGAAATTCTATCACTGATCTTGAGCCAAAGGCTGGAACATCTCAGGGTTCTTAACTCAGACATTCCCCTCTTTGTTGGTGATTCCTTCTCCATTTCCACTCATTTTCATTTAGAAAGTCAAAACTTTGAGAGTAATTTCTCTCTCTCTCTCTCTCTGGATTCTGACATCAGGCAGCCTTGTTGTCAGTTCAGTGACCATCTAGAATTCCTTCCATTTGATTGAGAAGCTGTCCCAGACCTCCTGCTTCTCTAACTTTACATCCTGGATATTACATTGGCTTTAAAACCTTATCTGTGTTAATGTGTAATCAAGGACAACATCTCCAGTGATAAGTTATGTGGATATCATGTACTTCTTGACATGAAGTGGTGAAAGGGCATCTCATCTTAGTGGTATTCTTCTCCAAAACTCGTAACCCATGTCTAATCATGAGAAAGCATCATGAGGGCCATTCTACAAAATACCTGAACAGTACTCTTCAAAAGCATTTAGGTCATAAAAAATAAAGTTAATATTAGGAGAAGGTCGGTTAAGGACACAGCCTTCTGTACTGGCTTTACAACTCTTCTAAAAAATCTAAAAGTACTTCAAAATAGAGTTCAAAAAACAAAAACAAAACAAATAAAAACCAAAAAAACACAGCCCTAATCTGACTGACTGCTACTCAGGTTTAGATATTTTGGATTCTGAAACCCCAAATGTGCCCAGATTTCCACAAGTTACTTCATGGGATCTAGGTAGGAAAAGACCCAAGTCCTGTTTTCTGACATGAAGTTGCACTTATGCTGTATCTAATGGAAGTTTTCTGAAAGACTTTCTGAGTCCTATAAACAAGCTCTGTAAAATGGCCTGATGATTTAGTATCATACGGTCAGAGGCTCTCCATGCGGCATCAAATTTAATGCATATAAAAAAGGAAAGTCACAGCCCCTAAGATTAATATATAGTAAAAGTCGTTTAAGATTTGGTCTACTAGTCACCAAGAGGTATAGTAAGTGATGTTCTATTGTAATTTTCAGATGATACCTGTGTGAACATAAGAATAGGGATTTTATCTATTGCACACTAGAACAATTGAGACATTAAATTGATGGAACTAGAATCATTACATATAGCAAAAAACAATTTGTACTGAATAGTAATTTCTTCAAGAAGGAAAATGTTACCAACATTACTTGTATGTTAGAGTTAATGCATGGCACTTGTGAAGTAGAGCAGTGCTTCTCATACTTTTTGATTTAAGGACCCCTTTATACTCTCAGAAGTTATAAGGAACCCCCTAAAGACTTTCGTTTATATGAATTGTAGCTGCTGATATTTACTATATTCAAAATTAAAACTGTTAATTAAAAAATATTTACTTAAGAACTCATTACATGTTAACATAAAACATAATTTAAATAAAATAACTATATTTTCCAAATAGAATTAGTGAGAGGAGTGGCAGTGCTTTACAGTTGTACAAATCTTTTTAATGAGTGGCTGGATAGAAGACAGTTGGGTTCACAAATACGTTTCTACATTCAATCTATTATGATACATTGTTCTGGTTGAAGCAAATGACAAAAATATGGGACCACCACAGATAAGTAGTTGGAAAAGAAGAAGTATTTTAATAGCCCTTTCAGTTATGTTCTTCTTTTATATTACAACAAAACTCAACAAGTGGTAGTTTCTTAAGGATTAATTATACCAGGAAATCTGAAACTGTATCAATGAACTCTTTGTATTGTTATCTTAATATCTGTTGGTTTATTTTAAACTTTCAGTGAATATTTTATCCATGCATTATTTTGCTAAGATCATGCATTGATCATTTGGAAAACAGTGATTTAGTGAGTTATGCAGATATTTCAAATGTTGACACATTTCACTATACAATATCAAAAAAATCACACTTTTTATACTACCACCATCTCATTAGAAAAGTTTCTTGGAGACTGTCCAGTTCACAGTGGCAAATAAAAGCTATCCACAGTGTTCTCAAATTCAAATTTTCTATTGAGTGTTCTAATTTTATCAGCAAATACTATTGGTTGTTTTGCTTGGGTGATGGACTCACTTTTGGTTCCTTTTGATAAAATGTCTGCCAAATACCCAAGTTTGAATAACTATAGTTTTTCCTGTCAATCACTTTCAAGTAAAAACCATGTTCCTGGAAAAAAGCAGTTAGCTCAGCTTGCAACTCAAACAACTGTACAAGAGCTTCTCTTTGAGACAACTGTGGTAACTAGGTATCCAGTGGAAATGATTTATGCAAACTTCCCATTTAGTCACGTAGTATATTAAAAAGACATTTACCTAAAAGTAGAGGTTTAATAAAGTCAATACTTTTAACATCTTCATCAAGAATATTATTAAGTGAAGCTTCCCCTCCCCAACCCAAAAATTGCAATTGTGTGGTTGTGAGGAATACGGTGCCCAGGAATATAGTTAGTTTAGTGTCACTGCCTTGATTCACGCTAAGGAGCCAGCAGTTTTACCCTCCATTGCTTTTGCACCACTAGTGCAAATGTCAACACAGTGAAAATGGCAATGAATATCTTACTATTATTATGAAAACAGTTTTGACCCCATGAAGCCTCTGGGGATCCACAGGGAATATGGACCACACTTTGAGATCCGCCAACATAAAAGTCCATGACAAAACTACCATTTCTTTTCTTTAGTACCCACGGACCTTTTCTGAGGAGAACCCACAAACCTGAAAGTGAGACTTTTAACACATGGTTACTCAATCCATAGAGTTGTGGAAAGGTTCAACAAAGAGTATGATAAATATAAGAATGTCAATATGTACCAGAGTTAGTTAATGGAGAGGAGATGGATTGAGAAGAATGCAAAATAGTGGAGAGTCTAAGAAGTCAGTGAGTGCAGAGCTGACTTTGGAACGCAGAATTGAGGGGATATAAAGAATTGAGGGTAAGCAATGAGACCAGGCATGCACAAACACCACAAATTCACCCCCCACTCTTCAGGGCCAGCACCTTCAACTTGCCTGTCTTGAGAGGTAAGGGCTTCTTACTTAAAGGTACAGACTGGGAAACCTACATGTAGACAACTATACCCAATTCTTTCATTATAACTTTTTTTGACAATGTTTCCTCTCAAACTATTTTATTTATTAATCTAATAAATCTGTCAGTTATTAACAAATTGGGTTTCTGTGAAAGAATAAAAAGCTTAACGTTAGGTGAACCATTTCAAATAGTATTCTATAAAAATTTTGTTTTCAAGGCCAGCTTCTGGACCACACAATACAAGTCCCAAACGAGGGGATGAGTGGATTCACACTGATGTTTAAATTTTTATATTTGACAGAACTAATGCAGTATATCTTGACAGCTATATACAGTAGCTTAATGCTAAGCTTTTTATGCTGAATACAGAATAGAATGAATTTTGCACCAGTGTTTTGGACTAGGAGGTTTTAAGATTCTTATTCACATTACATAGCAGTCTGAGGCTGCTTGATAAAACAAGCCTTGGCTATTTATAACCGCCTCATAAAATGTCTCAATATTTAAGAGAAACCCAAGGCAAATACATTTTGAAAATATACGTTTTAACCAGAATCTGGATGCTAAGTAAACATCCTTTAGTGTTCAGCCAGAAAGATTTGCAGCTGTGGCATTTGTGACTTAACAAGATGAAGATCTCCATGCCAAAAGATAAATGATATCATAAAAGTTTCTCATCAAAAGAAAATACATTTTTGGATGAAATTTATGTTTAAAAGAAGGCTTTACACAAAAGCTCATTTAATACATCATAAAAACACTGGAAGCGTTTAATTTGGAGCTTAGTATGAATACATGTGAAGCAATATTATTTTCTGTTTTGCCACTATGTTATCTTTTTATAGACTGCAGATTAATTTCCTCTATAACAGCATCTTTTTAGTTTAGTTTTGTTTGTAAATTTGCTGCAAATTGTTAACTTTATAGTAGAATATTAAATTCTAGATGAACTGATATCTAGGTAGCAATGGAACTGGAGAATTTCTCCTTTAAAAAAAGAGGTTAAAATTTTAACATTGTACCAAAATACGGTAGTCATATTCTGAAATGTGCGCATATATTTCTTCACATGGATTATATACAAATCTCCCAAAGGGCATGTGGTCTCTTCTATCAATGAAACCGCATGTGAATCTGGGACCCTGGTTTGATTTGTGCAGCCTAGCTAACCCCTGAATATAAACACCAACCCTGTTATAATTCAGTATGCAACTGAGCTAGTCTTCCATGCTAGCAGAGGGGGGGAAAAATCCCTCTTATTTTCTAAAGTTGCCCATCTCTATCCGTTTCTGTCAAATTGCCACAATTGCCCAGATAAAACATTTGAGAGTATGTCAGCTTTAATTAATGTAAATGACCTGATCATTTCCACAGTTAAGAATAAAGAAGTTTGCATTCTTTAAATCCAAAGCTCAACCTGGAGATTATGCTAAGTTGCTTCATTCATAGTCCACACTCCTCCGCTCATGTCAGAAGGACAGCATTTGTCCCCTCTAGTGATAAACAAATTATACATGAAATCAATTCCACTTCACAATCATTTTCCCTATTGGGTATTATCTTTCCTTCCCTGCTCCCTCCAGTTAAGCCTGCATCCTGTAACTTGCTAATGAGCTGAGAGCTTTCTGTTCCAGGTGGCACCCCCTGCCTCGAAGTCATGACATTTCCCATTTCGAATGCTGCTGGCATTTTTCGACAGCTCCTGCTAACTAGCCTTTTTGACCTGCACTAAGAGGAACTCATCTGATCGAATCCTCTAACCTGCCAATCATTCCGCCAAATGATCTTCACAGTCACTCCCAAGGCAGGAATGGAAGAAAAAAAAAAAAAAAGGAAAAGCGAGTGAGAGAATGAGGGAGTAGGCAAGCGGCTGCCTCTGCAGCTACCTAATGAGAATACTTTAAGTCTCCGAGGCAGCTGAAACACTGAAAAACTGGTGGGAAAATTAGGACACAACTGAATGCCTGGCTCTGTAATTACTGATTTCTTTCCATCCCGAGATCATTTTGAGAGCAACACCTCTGAGATGTGCCAGTTTCTAAAGAACACAAGAATACCCTACCTTACGTAGAGAAAATAGATTTCTTCTGCCACTATCAATATTCAATTCTCATAATCCCACTCTGTCAAACAGCATCCTTTGCAGAATTAATTACGTGCTATAAGCTCGTTAAGTGTGCATCTGTAAACTAGGAATGATTATAATATTTGCCACAGTGAAGAAAGGACCTATTTTTTCTCAGGCATATTTTAAATGTTACCACCATTTAGGGGTGTTAATTTTTATATATTCACATAAAAACAAACAGGTATGGTGGAGGCTGGTATGGGGCTCAGGGAGGATTAAATTCTTGACACCAACAAAAAGGATAATCTGGGCATTCTTAACTAATAGAGGTAAAATAATTTTTTCTTCCAGATTTTTCCTGCCTGTGTAGAATCAGTTTATTTAATTATATTTAAACTTAGCAGGCCCTTGGCCCACAGAAGAACTCTATGACTTTAGGAAGAGTTATTTGGGAGGTGATTAATTTGGCAATGGATCACAACTCTAGGCACCTTAATATAAAGTAGATTTGTTGACCAAGGAAGGATACAATATAATTATGTGTTATCATTATACCACTGTATGTAATAATGTAAAATAAATACTGTACATGATTTAATTGCATATTATAATCACACATCTTTCCCCATTTATAGTAATTAGGCCAATAGCCCCATTTACAGTAATTATTCTATGTAATTGAGGGCATTTTACTAATTGCATTGAAAATGATAATCCAGAGCAATTAAAAATCCAAGGGCACTATACATAATGCAAACTATATTAAGAGAATGGTGATAATTTAAAGGAAAAAAATTCACCCAAATATGGAAGTTAACAGTCAGTATTTGATTCCATGCTTGGCAAACAGGGTGATTTTCATAATGAGATAAATTTCCACCAACGACTCTAACTTTTGCATTGTTTTTGTTCCAGACTGTGTACATTATTTCCCTAAATGGAAAAGTAACCTTTGATTAATCTATGATGTGATCTGAACAACTCTATGACTGCTGAAAAATTATTTTTTTTAGCTTATGAGTGGGGTGTGTGTGTAGGTTAGTAGAGGAAGCAGCTATCCTAAATTTCCAAAGAATCCATTCATTTACACAACCAATTTGATGCTCTTAAAGGCTTATTCATGAAGCAATTCAGAGTATCACAAACTTTTTGTTAATTATATTTGTAATAATTTAGCTAAAGTGTTTAACTTTGTCTATCAAAACACATTTGGGTTGCGATTTTCATTACATTTGCTCTCTGTCTAGAATTTTAATGCCTAAGGACCTGAAACCCTGGCTCTTGTCCCCAGACCCCAGTGTCTTGCCTTCCCTGATCCCACTCCTCATTTCTACACAGACAAAGCTCCCATGTGAAGAATATTGCAGGAGGATGATGAGCATCCGTGGGACAGCAGGAATAGTTTCCAGCTTCTTTTTGCCTTCCCTTCTCGACATTGTCATTTAGACACTGTCCTCTGTGCATTCAAATGTCATTCCAGACCATCAGCCCACTTCAACCCAAACAGCCTCCTTTTATGCTTAGACACTTCTTAGAGTATCAGCAGACCACAAAGACTGTCTAGTGGGACTCAGCCGCTATACTGGTATTAATAATACAATACAGTACACTTAGGGCATAGTCAATTCCCTCTGTATCCCAAATTCATAAGAATCAACATTAAATGAAAAAGGAAAAATAGAGCACCTGAACTGATTCTAACTACTTTGTATATGTGACTACTAATTTCCTTGTAATGAATATTGTGGTTACTATTCACATCACAGCTTAGGCCCACTATTTATAAGAAAGCTTCACTCATATTATGCTGCTGACTAAATAGTCCCTAAGAAATTAATTTGGGTTTTAAGAAGTCAGAAGATGCAAGTGCTATTCCCCTTGCCCCTCACCATTTTGAAAGCTCATTTGACCTGGAAATGCTGAATCACAAAAATATAGTCAATTTTCAAGGATCCGTGGGCTGATGAACCAATCTGTGGAGCATCAATCAGTTTCCTCTCTTTTAGCCACTTTGCTTTTTAAAACCTTCCATTGGAGGAAAAACAGGGAAAAAAAAAAGGCAAAAAAATATTATTTTTATTTTAAAAATCACTCTAAATTCTTTGTTTTTAAGAAAAACACAGTAAAGTATTTAAAGATAATGGAGCTTCATTTGAGTAATATACATGGTTTAGTGAAACAATGTATGTGTGCACACATTTGTGTGTGATGGTGGAGAGAATATGATAAAGCATATGTAGCTAATGTAAAATGTTAACACTTTGGGGAGAGGGGGTGAAAGGCATCAGGAATTCTTGTGCTATTCTTGCATCTTTTCTACAGATCTGAAATTATGTTAACATAAAAAAATAAACAAATGCTTGAAGGCTAGGCACAGTTGCTCATGCCTATAATCCCAACACTTTGGGAGGCCAAAGCAGGATGATTGCTTAAGGCCAAGAGTTTGAGACCAGCCTAGACAGCATAGCAAGACTCCATCTCTACAAAAAATTAAAACATCATCCAGGTGTGGTGGTGCACACCTGTAGTCCTAGCTATTCAGGAGGCCGAGGTGGGAGGACTGCTTGAACACAGTAAGTCCAGCCTGGGCAACAGGATGAGACCCTGTCTCTTTAAAAAAAACAAACAACCAAATAAAACAACATAAAAATGCTTTAAGAATGAACTCTGAAGGAAGCATGATATAACTTTATTTTCATTCTGCTTTGTGACAATCCCAGTAGGTGGTGATAGCCTGCGAGTCCTTTGCCTACCCTTGCATGGGGTTAGGGTGTAGTAGTGCAGAGTACAGATCAGAGTTGACCCAAAGAAAAGGAGGGGTGGAGAGGCAGGGTAGGGACAAGAAAGAGAGAAGAAACAAACTTGCATTAGTGTTTAAAGGAGAGAACAGACTCCCCAGGGTAGAGAGGAAGCTAAGGCAAGGCAGGGTGGAGCTGAGGTGGGGAAACTAACAGCATTCCAGCCTCTTCTCATTTGGATATTAATAATATGCATCGCATTTGAGTTTCAAAGTGCTGTCAATTTCCCAAATAAGATGTATTTTTTTAATTGGCAGTCAGATGGGGGTAATGGTAACAACTGGGGAATCTTTCAGACAAAACTTGCAAAGAACACTAAAGTTTGTTTTCCCTCTGAGCATTATTTCAACAACTGTTCTTAACTACATGAGGTACTGGAAATAATAAAACTGTAGTTGTTTAATAGGAAAAAAAAAATTGTAGGATCGCACAGAAAATGGCAGTTTTTGCAGAAAAACACCCAGAAATCTTCCTGGTACTGAAAGAAACCTAGCTCTAACACTTGTGTTCCTTATACAGTGAAAAGTGCCACTGGATATTATCTCCTTTTGTGTCTATAGTTGAGAAAATGCAACACATCTTAAAAGGACCTTTAGTCAATAGCCAAAAATATCACGCAATGAAGATATCACACTATCAGAACTGGAGTTTCTCTCTGTATTTGCCTAATTTTTCACTCAGTAGTACACAGGCCAGGCAAGGCACTTTCCAGCTATACTGCTTGCTTTCCAGAAGCTTCTCCAAGCTTCTGAAGGGCTAAACCAGCGGCCTCTTCCAAAAGGTTCTTTAAAAACAGGTTGGCCACCCAGTTCTGGGCTCAGCTGACTGGATCAGGGCTCAGAGCCTGACCTCAAGGCAGCCTACAGTCAGCCAGCAGTTTCTACGGGGGTGACTGACACAACAGCTTTGCTCTCTACTTCATGATGATGGCTACATCAATCAGAGCCACTCTCTAGGAGGGTTTGAATCTGAGGCAAAAAGAGGTCAGCAGTAGACTGCCCCAGAAGTAGACGGACAAAGAGAAATGATAATAAGCAGGATCCATGAATAAGCAGAAACAAGTCAGCAGAAGCCCTGAAGTGAAGGGAACATGAAAGCTGTGTTAGTTGATGCAGAGACAGAAAAAGTGAGCCGCCATAATGTCACAGCATGGAGGAGAGCAATAGGTGGCTGTTCTCTAGGAGCAGTTTCCAGAGTTGAGATGGCGGTTGAGATGGCAGGCAGCTCTAGGTGGCCTACAGAATAAGAACCACCATCCTACTAGCGTTCAGACAGAGCTGCCACAGTTTTACGCACCAGTGCACTGTGTTCTGTCTAAAATCTGGTTTCTAAAAAAATCTTTATCTCATTTAATTAAATTTCCTTGAGCATTCTACTCTGTTTACGTAACAGCCTACTTACAGGAAATTACTGCTTAGTGACCCAGTAGAGGGTCTGATATATTTTTTTCCTTATCATGTAATTCCTATACGATGTTGATTTGCAAAAATAATAGGCTCAAAGGTAAGGAGAGGGTCACCAAAATATGCATGCAGTTAACTTCTTGCAATTGAACCAAATAAAATTCTTTCATGCACTAGACAACTTTTGTAAATTTATTAGGAATGGGGTCTGAAAAGCAACTGATTCGTTGAAAAGAATTATTTCATAATGAGCACAAACTATTTCAGAAAAATTACAAACAGTTGTCTAAAAGAATTGATACCTTTCTTATCCCTTATATTCAGCTAAAGGAGAAGTAGACAGAGTGACCACGCACTTTCTATGCCAGTTTAGAGTAAGTGGAAAATTAAGCTCCCCAGAGGGGTGTGTTTGGTTTCACTGTATGCCAAGTATTAGTGAGACTAATGGATGTGGTATTCAATACAGCTTCTGGTATTTTCCTTGCAGAAAATTACTATGTATATTTAAGGCCCTCTCAGACTTTTGAAGGGTCTTACCCGTCAGTGCTGATAAAATGAGCAAGAACAATCTATGAAATCTTTAGTCTGCTAATATCTTCAGAGGATAACAAAATGTAAGAAGCACAGTATTTTGATAATCCAGTGGCACTCACCCCATTTTTTAACTTAGGTGTTTACGGTTTTCTTCTTATTTAATTTGGTTACAAGACTCTGAAGCCAAAATTGCTTTCTGCTGCAAAGCCAGACACATCTCATTAGATTTCCCACTAAGATCAATTTATGCAAATCCGGTATTATTAACTAAATAATTGAAGTGACCTTAGTGTGTAAGGAAAGAAATAATTTGGCATTGAGGTTTGGAAGAAAAATTAGGACTTGAAACATTCTTGTCTACTCAGTCCTTTATCATTTCAATGACAGAACTAATACAATGCATTTTCCACATTTACCTCCTTGTAACCCCCCAAAGAGGAGTGGTTAAAATGCTGGCCCATAGTCTTAGTCTCCTTGCCCCCAACCCTTTTGGTCTCCCTCTCCTTCCCAATTGCTCTGGACATTATAAAGAATTGGGACATTTGAGAAAATTTAAGATGCCAAAGCCTTCTCTGAACAGTCAATGAATTCAACAGCAACAGTAAAATCAAAGTCTGAGAAATTACAGACTGTTCTCTAAGGATATCTTACCTACATAGACATTTTGCTCTATAATGTCTATAATTTGATATTCAGTATTGGTCAGAGTAGGGCCATTCCACAAGATATAATAGGCCAATAAATAGGGTATATTATTTGATCTCGAAAATGGCCCCATTTATTTAAAAACCCCACAAAGGTGAGACATTAAAATAATTTCCTTTTCTCTTGACTGACAGAAAACTCTTAGAATCCATCTTCCCTGAAGCTTTTGTGAGAGAAAAAAAAAATTGAGTCCTTTCCTCAGCATTATGTTGAATCAAGCTGAGGCATTTGGATTTGGAAAAAAACTACACCAACAATATTAAAGCTTTATTGGCCAGGCGTGGTGGCTCACACTTGTAATCGTAGCACTTTGGGAAGCCAAAGTGGGTGGGTCAACTGAGGTCAGGAGTTTGAGACCAGCCTGGCCAACATGATAAAACCCTGTCTGTACTAAAAATACAAAAATTAGCCAAGCATGGTGGCGGGTGCCTATAATCCCAGCTACTCAGGAGACTGAGACAAGAGAATTGCTTGAACCCGACTGGGGACAGAGGCTGCAGTGAGCTGAGATCACGCCACTTTACTCCAGTGTGGGCAAAAGAGCGAAACTCCGTCTCAAAATAAAAACAAAAAACAAACAAACAAAAAAAAACAAAAAAAAAAAAACCCAAAGAAAAGCTTTACAAGTTGATGTGAAAAAGGCAAAACTCATAAAAAAAATATTTCTATTGCTATCAAATAATTCTAGAGAAAAAGCTCCCACTGTGTAGATATAACCTGACATCTGGTTTAAAAAATATACGTGAAGAAAACACATTGTTACATTTTTGTAAAGGCTTTTAAATACTGATGATTGCAGTTCTGAGCATCTTTTAAAAATCCCTTTTTAATTAGTAATCTTTGAGACTTTCTGAGCAATGCTTCTGTCCTGTGAGCTTGATTTCACAAGGAGGAGCTGAGCTGAAACACGTTCTAGCAGCTTTGACTGGCTGGGCTCAGGTCAGCAGATCTCAAAAGAACCAAGAAGAAGGAACATAGCCTTGCAATTGAAATTCAGGCTTGCTTGTGTGCATGTGTGTATGAGGCAGCAGCACAAATAAAGTCCACTTTTTGTTTTGTTCCACTGAATTGGCTAAGGGATTTATAAAGCCAGGACCCTCATTATGATAATGCAGGTTAAATACTTTAAAAAAGCATGTGCTGTAACCCTCATGAATCAAAACCATTCTCAATACCAGGAGGTAGCTTGTCAAAAACTCAGCCCTACTCTTTGTCTGACCAATTGAAATTCAGAGTGGGAGTACAAATGCAACCAAGAGTTGTGCTTTTTATTCAACAGGGAGAAATAACATGAAGAATGAAGACTCTTACCTATAGAGTGGGAAGTTTAACAGTAACATCTTCTGACTGTCATTTATATATCATATTTTACCTGGAAACCTTGTATCTCAAAATCATTCATAAATTGCCGCCATGACCTGATAGCCCAAAATTGACCTCTATGTTGAGGGTGTTCAAAAGCTAAGTCCAGAAGTAGTTCAAGATACTCTCAGATTACCCATAACACAATGTATACAGTTTAAAATTTGCTCTCTTTACCCTGCTATCAATTTAACCTGTTAACATATTTCAAATTAAGAGAGGGAGGAGCTACTGCAATACTGCATATATTCTTTGAGTTACTTGAACACTTATTATTTTATTTATTTATTTGTTGAGACAGGGTCTGGCTCTGTCACTCAGGCTGGAGTGCAGTGATGCAATCTCAGCTTACTGCAACCTCCACCTCCCAGGCCCAAGCCATTGTCCCACCTCAGCCTCCCAAGTAGCTGGGACTGCAAGCACATAGCACCACCATGCCGAGCTAATTTTTGTATTTCTTGTAGAGACGGGCTTTCACCATGTTGCCCAGGCTGCTCTCAAACTCCTGAGCTCAAGCCATCTGCCTGCCTCAGCCTCCCAAAGGGTTGGGATTACAGGTATATGCCACTGTGCCTGGTCTGAACACTTAATTACTGAGTATCTGCTGGAGCAAGGAACAAACACTTTTCTATATAAATAAGCAAATAAAAAGCCTTCCCTACAGTAACATTTTTTCTCTATTTGAATTGTGTTACATTAAGGATATATATATATGTATAAATTACATATATACTAAAATTTTTCCAAAATATATACTAGGCATTTCCATCTGGCAATCAAGAAAGATGGCCTTTTCAGAAGTTGCCATCCCAAGCTGGTCACTATGCAGCACATGTGATGTGATGACTGGACCAGGCTGACATGACTAGAGGTTGCCACGTTTAGATTATGCTTCCTATCTGCAGAATAGTAGAGGACAAAGAATTGATAGTAAAAGAGAAAAGCTTTGTCATGATAAGGTCTGTACCAGCAGCCAGACAGGAATCAGACATAGGTGAACTGGCCCAGATGGGAGCTAAACTAAACTGGGAAGCCTACATTCCCTCCAAAGGAGGTAGCAATGATTCAGTTACACACAAACACTTCTGGTAGGAATGTGAAGGCAATATTGCTAGAGTTGCTCATTTTTCAAGGAAAACCAGAAATCTAGACTTTGGAGTATAATCTTTCCATTTTAAAATGAGAACAACTAATTACAAAAATTGCATGGGCAAAACAAAGTAGGTCTGTGGCTTAGATACTGCCCAAAGTGAACCTTTTTCCACTCTCCATGAGGAATGTGAGTAGTTAAAATGATTTGCTTATAACTAATGTGGTTTGCCAATGACTACATAAATAAAAGTGTAAGATTAAGTATAATTTTATTTAGAGTCTAGTAGGTGCCTAAAAATATGGAAATAACTGACTGCATTCTATCTCAATAGAAGGTCTGATGAACGCCATAATGCACACAAGAGACTCACAGGATAGCTGGTGAAAAAATGAGTCTGAAACGTTTCACTTAAAGAATCTGTTCAATATCCATTAAATATTACTTTCCAGGTAAAGCAGGTCACGTTACCTGTGCACTCTTGAGAATGTGCTGCTTGTCAGTGCTTGCTGTTTGATAGACTTTTGGCATAACTATTGTTTTTCCCAAAGGCCCGCATGCTTTCTCCACCTTCTGGTTGCAATCTCACATTTGGGACAGTAAAAATAGAAGACACTGTGGACAGAATAAGAAGTTTTCATTTATCTACTTATAGACATGATTTATAATCATCTTTTAAGAAGAAGGAGACTGAGATGCAAGTTTGGATGCCAAGCACATTGAACATCATGGTATGTTTTGATTTGGAAATGCCAGGTGGTCACAGGCACACACACACATTTATGCACATAAGGAAACATATTACAGGACAGTCTGTCTTTCCCTCAGATCCACAGCTTAGACTATCTCCTACATTTCTCTGATCTAGAACAATGAACTTAGACTGGGGAACAAGACATTTTTGCCATTCCTTTGTGCCTTTCTTTCATTCATTGGACAAATATTTATTAAGCCCCACACTGTTCTGGAAATTTCAGAATCCTACAGTAAATAAATCAGAATGAAAGGAAATCCCTGTTCTTATAGAGTCCAGTTGGGGGGACAGGCAATAAACAACTAAACAGATATAATATAGTAAATAATAGTAAATGTTACGAAGAAAAATAAAGCAGGGAAGAGAAACTGGAAGTTTTAGGGTGGAAGGAGGTCAGTGAAGTCTCTCCTGATAAGGGGCATTGATGGAGAGACCCAAATGAGGTAAGAGGGCAAGCCATGCATGTCTAGAGGGAGAGCAAGCACAAACCATAAGAAGAGGAAACAGCAAGAGCTGACTTTAAGGAGGCAAGAAGAGAAGCAGGCAAACCAGTTACGAGGTGACTGTAAATACATGGGTGAAAGATGGTGAGTGACTGGGGGCAGGTGGGTGACTGATAGCAGTGAAGTGAGGAGTGGCATGATCCTGGATATACTGTGAAGGTAGTAACAACAGAGTCTGTGGAAGAACGGAATGTGGAGTGCAATAAAAAAAAGATAACTCAGGGATAACTTCGATCAACTGAAAGAATGATGCTGCTATTTACTGACGAAGGTAAGACTAGAGAAGGAGCAAGGTTGAGGGAAAAGACAAGTTCAGTTTTGGATAGGTTAAGTGTGAGAGGCCTACTAGACGGCCAACTGGAAATGTTGAGAGTCAGTTGGATATGCAAGTGGAATCAGGGAAGACAGGACTGGAGATAGAAATTTGAAAACTGTCACTGTATACATGATATTTAAATCATGAGATGGGATGAAATCACCTAGGCTCTAGGGAGTCCATGTAGATAGACAGGTCTGAGGATTCAGCCCCAGGACACCCTAATGTAAAGGGTCTGGCAAATGAGGAGAAATCAGCAAAGGAGTATGGAGAGGAGACTTTAGTTTTCTAAACTACAGGAAAGCAATGAGAGAACACTGTCCTGGAAACCCAGTGAAGGAAGTGTTAGTAGGAGGAGATGGTGGTCAATTGTGTTGAATCTGCGATAGGCTGGGAAGAGACCAATGGATAGAGACTTTAAACCAGGTGTTGTGAACACGAAAGCCTTGTCGGAAATTGATGCAAGACAGCATGAAAGTCTAGGAACTGAAGGCAGCAAATACATCTGAAATGGGTACACCTGTTTTAGTTTTAAAAAGATGGCACAGAGCTCCATTAAGAGCATCATGCTATTTTAGGACGATATACAGAACATATACAGGAATGTGGGAAAACCTACAAACTCTAGAGCTAGAAAGGTCCCTGGAGACTAGCGTGTCCAACTCACTCGCTCCTTAAATGAGAATTGGGAAGCCCAGAGAGACTAAGGCACTTGTCCAAAGTTCCCTGGCTAGTTAACAGTGGAGCTAAAGCTGCAATCCAGGTGGTCTGATTCCCAGTTCAATGATCTTCACACCGTACCGATTTGTTGGCCTTCTTTCACTGAATTTGAGTTTTGTGAATTAGCAAATGAGTGTAATAAAATCAAGGACTCTGTGCTATGAAGTGTATTTTGTTCATTTACTTTGACAAGGGTAGTTCAGCTTCAATTATTTATGTAACTTGATAGTATACGCAGGAGAATGGCCTGTGGTGTATTCGGGAAAAGTAATGAATTTCTTCTAAATCAGCCCTCCATTTACTTCCCTGCAATTAAATCTTTGAGAAGAAGTGGGGCAAAGCTGTTGGGGTTTTGGGACAGAGGGAGAATGACAAGGTGCCACCAGAATTAGCCAGCTTTAACAGCCAGATCCCCAGATAACTGTACCATTATTCCTGCCTTGTGCTTTTGTAATTCCTGCTTCAGTGGCACACTAATACATTACCTCTAAATTTTGGTACTATGTAACCTGATGAGGTTTTAAGGAATAGTAGAATAAAGAAAGATATTACATTATTATGTATTCTTCCAAAGCAAGTGTCTGACATAAGCCCGTAATTTCATTTTTATACTAATCCATGAAATGACTGCAGGGCTCTGTGTTACTCAGGCTCCAACAACATTTGATGCCCTTCTCACAGGGTCTGATACATTACAGGAGCCAAGAAAGCTCAGATCTACTTGTAACTTATTTTTGTTCCCATTTTCTCCTTTTAACCTGACTTTGCTTCCTACTTGCAGAAGTGTTTTCCTCTTGTGGAAATTCTTTAGAAAGTGCTGTGAGCCATCTTTAAGAATCAGGGTGCTATGGACTGAATTGTGTCCCTCCTCAAATTCATATGTTGAAGCCCTAACCCCTAATGTGATAGTATTTGGAGATGGGGCCTTAAGAGGGATTAGGGTTAGATGAAGTCATAAGGGCGGGGTCCTCATGATGAGATTAATGGCTTTGCAATGAGAGGAAGAGAGATTGCTGTCTCCATCCTGTGAAGACACAGCAAAGTGTCCCTTCACAAGCCGAGAAGAAAGACATTACCAGGAACTGAATCTGCTAGCACCTTCATCTTGGACCTCCCATCCCCAACATAAATAAATGTCTGCTGTTTAAGCCACCCAGTCTATGGTATTTTGTTATTGCAGTCTGAGCAAACTAAGACAGCAAGTTTCCTAAACTACAGCTTGGTTGCTAAGACAATCCATTTATTGGTTCTGCAACACTTCTTTCCAGGTGGACCTCCTCCCAAGTCTCCTTGAAAAAGAAGCACGTAAGGGTATTACAGGTGCTGCCGCTGCCATTGCCACCACTGCTGCCTTTGCCAGATGGTGAACTTTTACAAGACTCTATGCTAACATGAAATTTAATTCTAAAAATGAAAAAAAAATTCTAAATACAGTCTGCAGAATATTAACCTAGACAATAAGTCACCCAAACCAGTCACCCAAACCATTTAAAGGAACTAATTCCCAAAGTCTCCAAAGTCTGGGAATTCTTTGTTTTGTAGACATGTTTACAAGTACAGCCACGTTGTTCTAAATGGAAATGACTGTAGTATTTAATACTGTGATTGTCCTTTCTTGCAACTGGATTTATGCTTCATAATGATTATCTTCTAGACACAGAAATAGCATTTCTGTAACTCAAAATTGTTACTGGAGGCATTTAGTAGAATCTTGCTTTAAAAATATAATGATTTTTCATCTTTATTCTCCCCCCTTCAAAAGGTTTCACTGCTCCTGATGTTTAACGTTATGCAAAGACGTGTTTCTGCCAATGAATATCGCCTTATGGTTATGCTTCCACAAATAGCCTGCTGTGAGCTGATAAAGGGATTAATGCAGCCAAAATTCTTAATCTGTGAAATTACAAATTAAATTCTCATATTAAAAATACCACCCTGAGGTATTTTTTGTGGTTTTAATTCCCCTCTGGTGTTCTGCATACATTGTGCTTGTTAATGACGGGGACGAGGCTGTCTCCCTTGGCAGTCTGCTGCCGAGTGATAATGTGTAGGCATTTACTCACTGATAGAAACTGGATTTAACCACTGGCTGATAAACTAAGTGGCAAGTGGGTAATAAGTCCATATTAACAGAAAAGTACTACTACAGAATTCAGAATTCATAGACCATCAAAATCCTAGCTTAAACTCAATCATCGAGTCAGATGGGATTGAGATGTCACCAAGGAGAAATGACATCAAGTTACAAGTTTCACTAAACAGAAAAACAAACCATGTATTTGAGTGTGATGAGCCATAAACTAATGGGCCTATTTGTGTCATTTTTTTTTTCAGTATAGAAAGATGTGTCACCAATTCATTATTTTCCCATAGGGATTTCATTTTTAATTTTTAAAAAATTGAGGATAAGTGTTGTAACAGTTAGTAGACTTTAGAAAGGAAGTGTGGCAGAGTATTGGGTAAATATGGGCTGGGAATATGTGAAATGTTAATGAGGATTTGCTAAGCATAAGGGGAGTAGTAGATTAATATATCTATAGTCACTTTAGGGTTAAACAAAGTAATGAGAAATAAATGTGGGATATCAAAAAAAGATTTAGGATAGAAATATCCAAGAGGAATTGTACTTAGAACTTAGTTCTAAAATAAAGGGTTATTGCCATCAAGGAAAATCCAATATTACATGGGTGAAAAAAGTCTAAAATCTAAGAGAAGGAAGAAATAATCCTTATGTCTACCATAAGTGACATATACCAAGGATTAATAAACACATTATAAATATTAAA
Source organism: Cacajao melanocephalus (assembly GCA_963573385.1). Taxonomy (NCBI): domain Eukaryota; kingdom Metazoa; phylum Chordata; class Mammalia; order Primates; family Pitheciidae; genus Cacajao; species Cacajao melanocephalus. The sequence goes on from CAUYLG010017230.1 coordinate 104,362, forward strand.
GCATATATGCAGCATGTTAATTTTTAAGGCAATCTGAAAAGAGTATAGAAGAAATATCTCTAATTGTTCTTTGGAAAGAACATATCACCATTGAACAAAAATATTCTGACAGCAATAGTTTTTGTGAAATTTCACAAGAATTCTGTTTCACACTTTGGAATAAATCTGAGATCCTCCCAGCCATAAATCCTCCCCCAAATATTTAGAATGTAATTTTAAAAGGCTGTATAAATATGAAGACTTTTATAAAAACAAAACAAAACCCACCCAGGAATGTATTTTGTTTTAAAAGATTCTGAGAAGAGCTGTTTGTATGAATACCAAGAGCATTAGCAGTTAAAATGAATTACATGTCTTCAGTCTGTACATGTCAATTCAGTGCATTAGCCAATTGCCAACTCTGTTTCTCAGCTCGCTGCATAGCAGCTCTTTTTAAGGTTATTGTTACAACCAAGATGGTCTGAGAATCAAACAGAAATGAATCATTTTCTCCTCTGTGTACTGCAGCCAGTTAAAAAGTACTGTATGTATAAAGCACTAAATATGTAAATCATATTTTCCTTTTCCTTTATGACTGCTCAGATCGTTTTTTTGGACACACTCATAATCAAATACAAAGATGCACAGCTGCAGACTGTAGAGCAGAGATAGCAAAAAAGGAATCCATTTTCTTCCTGTGTCTGGTAAGCTAGCAAATGAATGGCAGGATTCCACTAAATACATATACACATGGCCCCCCTTCTTCTGTTCTCTCTCCACACACACACACACAGACACACAGACACACACACACACACACACACACACACACACAAACCCCTGAAATATACATACAAACATACATTATCTTATGTTTGTGCACACACAAATATGTGAATCTCTGTATACACATTACATACAGAGGCTAAAATAAAATGATGACTCTGCTTGGAATGGATGTTGTAGATCTGCCATACTCACTATCGGTGAGTTCCCATAGCCGTGGGGGCAGGTCACTAAAATACTCGTGGCTCAAGGCAGCCTGTGCCGATAGTCTGTTCTTTGGGGAACACTGTAGGAGCTTGGAGGCCAGATCCTCTGCATGGTTCACATAGCTGAGCCTAAAAACATGAGCAAAAAGGAGAAGTCAGATCAAACAAGAAAATCCACTAAAGCTTACCTAATTTTTCCGGATTTCAATTTAATTCTGGCTAGAAAAACAAATTACCTGCTAAAAATAAACAGAAGCAAAATTCACATTGGTTCTTAAGAGTATTTGTTACTTCAAACTTACTTTTACACTAGATACCACAGTGCAATTGATTTAAAATATTTCGACTTAGGCAAAGAATGGATGCTTTCAGAAAAGATAAAACTAGGTCCAGAGGTAGAAAATTTCACAAGACAACTTATCAAAAAGTTGCTAGAATTTGTTCATAGGATCTATGTACTACACACACATCTGGATATATTTATAGAATATGAATAACAAATACCTAGGAGAATTAAAATAAAACTGTTATTAAACTCTCCAGTTACTGAAGTTTCTTTTCCTCTAAGAATTTACATTTTCTGGCACTGAATATAACATTATTGAAACAGTGCCCTGTCAATTATCAACTATCATAATATTAATACACAGGTTAGCAAAGGGGATGTGCTTAGATGATATGGTGCTGAATCGATTCAAGATGACCTTTAAAACAACAGTAGATAGAAAATATGTGTCTCAAGATTACAGAAAAAAAAGCCCAACAATAAAGTGTCTCATGTGGTATAAGCTTTCAAACGGGCAGCAGCACTTCTCAGTCCAGCCCAGCCTTGCTTTTCATAGAACCTCTATTTCTCTACTCAGAGCAATCAAAACTGCATAATTAATATAATAATGATAATAAAAGTATTCCTAATAATGGCTACCACTTGTGGATAGTTGAACATGTGTCAGGCACTTTCGTAGGTACTGTTAACACTAGAATTTATTATAGTCTGAGAAGGTAACAGTTGCTATTTTGTAGTGATAGAAGCCAAGCAGGAGTCAGAGATGGCAATGGATTACTTGGGTAGCAGGTTGAGAGGAGATTCTAATCCATCCAGAACTCATTGATTCGAAAGTGGTTTGCATATGCCATGCTCTCTTTCTCTCACAGGTTATTTTAAAAGCCTTTCCCAATGGATTCTCCACTTTCTGCAACCCGGTGCAATATGTACAGTGACTCTCAGAGGCAGCCAGAAGTGGGTGAGGGAGGGCTGCCCCTTCCAGCAGGTATTTCTTTAAAAATCCTTGAAGCTACTAAACACAGAATTAGCCAAAAAACATATTTCCTCAATGACCAACAATCTTCTCCTTTACCTCCTCAAGCAGTTCTTTAGTATTTATTTCAAATTGTTAGGGATGGAGGTAGCCAGGAGTGAGGAAGAGAAGAGGAGGTAATGAATTTGGGTAGCGAAAGGAAAACCAAAGAAAAATATTACCACAAAAATCCAAACTAAGAGACTCTCTTTAATCTTCTTACGTGAAGGATTCACAAATGGGTTCAATGTTTGGCTGCTGTAATGACTGTTCACGAAAAAATGGATCAATGGATTGGTTTTAACTGTCTCTCATTGGAAAAGGAAATCTGTCCACAGAGAAAGAAAGCATTCTCAAAATTCTTCACAGTTATTTTTCCTCCTTCAAGAGGGCCCAGGGCCCTCCATATTATTCCTTTCTCTTCCCGAGACTTTATCACTCATACAACTTTTCATTCATATTTTTAAAAAATCAAGTGCCAAGTTTGACATAGACTTCCTGGTTAAAAGTTGTACTTAAATTGATGTACAGTTTATAGTTAATTATGGTGAACAGTATGTTCATATCAATTTTATATAGTTCTGATAAAACAGAACAACCAGATTAGGACTAGATCTGAGTTTTAGGCTTAATACTGTTACTGTTTTCCTAAATTCAAACAAATAACTTTTATTAAAAAGAAAAAAGGAATATTATTATTAATCACCCAAACTGTATGTGGTTACACTATATGTAAATACAAGAAAAGAAAGGTGATTGCAATACTTGGTGTACAAGTACTTAACTCATAAGTCAAGAGTGTAAAACACAGGAAAGAGAAAGCAACACATACTATTTTTGATTTTGGTTTTCCCATCTATTGAAAAATAGTAATGAACCACATTATATCTATAGTCCCTCCAGTTCCAAAAAGCCATGAATCGCATCTGAAGCATGGTTTCACTAACTTGAAGAATTATAAACACTTATAGTTGTATCCTGTTTCTGCAGTAAATTATTGACTATATTTAAATATAATGTATATGCCTCATATAAGGAATTCATCAATATAAGACAATCCCATTCCCCCCTAAATTGACTACACTTTAATTTGTCAATAATCAAATTTTTATGTGACATTTAGTTAATATAGAAATATTTAATTGTTATATACAATTTTAGTTTAGAAATTTTATTCTAAGTCTCCACATGCATTTTCAACATCAGAGCCTTTGTCACTACGAGAACCACTTTTTTTGGTATACCTGAGTTGTTAAGACATGATACTTTCGGAAATCATGTATGATATCTTAATTGAAAGTTTTATCTGAAGTCATAAGTGTACCTTATCAGATTGTTAGAATGGTGGTGGTAGTTCTCAATCTCCTATTGTGATGGTAGATTTTTTTCAATCTTTCCTTGTAATTCCATCAATTATTATTTTATAGTATTAGGCTGAGTAATTAAATGCATAGTAGTCTAGCAGTATTAACTCTTCTTGGTAAATTCAGTCTTTAATCCTATGTCACGACACTCTTTAATAAAGCTTTCTAGGCTAAAGTTCATTTTATTTTCACATTAACACAATATAATAACCTCAGCTTCTTTTGTTTAGTATTTGCCTGCCATATCTTTAGTTACGTGCTTATTTTTAATGTTTCTTACACGTAATATCAGGGTGTCTCTTTCATAATTATTATTTAGCTGGGTTTAATTTCTATCCAATTAAATAATCCCTGTCTCTCAAGGAGAAAGTTTAGTCCGTTTACATTTTGTGATTATTGATATATTTAGAATTACTGCTACCAAATTAATTTTGCATCCTATTTTGTCTTCCTTTACCTTTTTTCTCTTTTCCTGTCTTCTTTTGGATTAGTTTATTTTATATAGAACTATTTTAAAAGTATAACTTCTAGAAGTTATGCATTCTATTTCCATGTAATTAGTAATTTCTCTTAATTTTTCTTCTTCCTTTTTGCATTCACTATCAGTTTAGATGTTTAAGCTTTCACAAGTTTTTGAAAGCTGGTGAACGCTGACAAATTATTTCCTCCCACAAAACTGGAAACACACAATCCAGACAGTGTAAGTATATGGTTGAACTGATATCAATATATATCACCCTTTTATTGATTGTATAATAAAACAGATTATTAAGTATGCAAATATTAAGTTATACAGTTCAAAAGGCATAAAAAATATTATATGTCTGCTCAATTCACTACCAGAAGTTAACTTCTCTTTTTGCAAGAGGGTTTGGGAAGAGATGGACAAAAATCACATTTCAAACAAAAACAGCTGGTAAACAACTTCCAATAGATATGGAAAAAAATTATAAGATTTAAAAAAATTTTATTACTAACAATTATTTCATCTACAATCATAAGGCATGTCTACCTTAAAAAATATTTATTTAAGAACGTATGTCCTGAACAAGACAAACATATTTTGCTAAAAACACTTAATAGCTCTCCCATTCTTCCTTCAGATTCTCTCTTTTAAGTTGCACCCCAAATGCAGACACTAAATTAACTTTAAGACTTTTTTGGTCTGGAGACATTAAAGATATGTGCTTCTGTGCAATGTGGACTTTACATGAACTTTTCAACCAGAGGTTTATGATTTTCAAAATGGAGGTTTTCATAATAGCACAAGATGAGATTTATAAAAAAAATTAAGAAATCATCATTAGACTTGGATGAACGCCAACAAAATCAACGGCTACACAAATCTGATGTATACTGTTTTAAATGTGACAGTTATAAACATATAGTAGCAGGCAAACAGCCACATAGGCCCCACTATTAATGTTGTAAATGACTGAAGGAATAAATCATAGAAGGCTTAGACTGTTGTTCACAGTTCTTAGGTTTTTAATTCTGTATGACATTAAAAACATACAAGTATTGTGCTGGAAATTTTGGCACCCAATATCTCTATATTTCTTATATATTGATAAGATTCAAGAATGTGAATAGACTTCAAGAAGACATAACTCAATACTGCACAATTTCAGGAAAGGTCAACTCATACTAATGATAAACATGCTTTAAGTGTTGAACAACAAGCTTCTCTTTTCTTCTTCTTCTTCTTTTTTTTTTTTTTTTTTTTTTTTGAGACAGAGTTTCACTCTGTTGCCCAGGCTGGAGTGCAATGGCCTGATCTTGGCTCACTGCAACCTCTGCCTCCTGGATTCAAGCGATTCTCATCCCTCAGCCTGAGAGTAGCTGAGAGTACAGGCATATGCCATTATGCCTGGCTAATTTTTGTATTTTTAGTAGAGGCTGGGTTTCACCATGTTGGCTAGGCTGGTCTCGAACTCGTGATCTCAAGTGATCTGCCTGCCTCAGCCTCCGAAAGTGCTGAGATTAGTCATGAGCCACTGTGCTTGCCAAACAAGCATCCTTTGCTGAGTGTCCAAACAAGCTGATGATAATCCAAACACAGAGGTTTCAATTTTGTCAAGCTTGAGGCCTGGTAAAAGCACTCATCAGTACTCCTGGGGAAGTTTCATTAGACTTATCATTCACGAAGCCTACATGTTGGCTAATATGTTTGATAAACTGGGTCCTGTCTTAAGTTCCATTTCCAAGGCAATAGCATCAGGTAACCTGGTTTTATTTACTGCAAGAGTTGTTTCTCTGACTGCTGGTGTCTTGGAAGTGCAGCTGCATTGTAGTACAATACTGCTCCAAAGAGAAAAACTGCTTGCTTCAAAACATTTCCATTTCACTTTTGTCTTTTGAACTTTACTACATCTTCATATTTCATTCCACTTTCAATTAATGCTTGGGCAATGAACACTAGAGCTCTCCCAAAACTGGCAACAGTGATGACAGTAATATTTAATACAACTAGCCTCTCCGAGAAAGTTCATTTTATAAAACATAACCAGTCATCAACAGGCTGGATAGATGGCAGTGTACCATTATTCAGAACCTGGATTCCTTCTTTCTCACAAGCGCAGTGTTGTAAGTTGCTTCACATATTCTCACTGTTGGGTAAGACTATACTTTTAAAGTTCCTTTAAAATTCATTTAAGGTCATACTGACTGGAATGTCCTGTATGTGACTTCATATGACCTGACCAATTCATTTCAGTCATGTTAGTTAAAAAACACTCGATAGGATTATTTAAAAATGAAAACATTATTTCAAATAAAGAATACAGAAATGATGTAAAAAGTGATGTAAAAATAACTGAAGTCTACTTTAATATACTACACTTGAAATCTTCACTGCTTTGAGTACGAAGATGGGAGTAACAGGATGTGAAATGAACCTCCTGAAAAGCAAGATCAATTCTTTAATCCAGTAATGAAGCAACAGAAAGGAAGTTCTCCTAGGTTTACCCATCTAGGTCAGAACTCTTGTAAAATGCTTTCCTGATTTTAATTTGATCCTTCTTTGTCCTAGTTAACCCCTCTCATGGAGCAGCGAGGTGGAATAGTAATGACTTTCTATAGTTCACCTGCCTGCACAGAAGTCACGCTGTATGCCTGGTAATAATTTCCACTGCCCTTTAGAAACTTTGCAAATGCATGACCAAGAACATTACAGAACTGCCCAACCTGTAGCTGGCAGTGACCTCTCTTGGGGTAGGCTGGCTTAGCATATTTTACCATCGAGGATACCAAAACAAATTTTCATACTTTGTATCTTTACCCTCAGTTCTCCAAGTGATGGCTCCTTAACTTTTTAATATTTAACTCTAATTATTTAACTTAATATTTGGAGTTCAATTTTATTTTTACTCTTGTGTACAATAATATTAGAATACTTTAATTCTAATGACACAGTCCCATCTATCACGTTATTATTGCCTAATATTTTATTTCTATTTTCTATGCTTTTTAAGGACACATATTAGACATTGTTATTATTAATGTTATTATTATTATTTACCCATGTTTACTAATTTATTTAATCACCTTTCTTCTAATGTTTCAGACATTCCTTCCCAGGTTATTTTTTTGTACCAGAAATAAAAAGACAGCAGTTATTTCAATGGGCATCATTTGGTTGTAAATTGTTTTGTTTTCAAACAGGATAATAGGTTGGCTGGGTATATATTTAATAGTTCTATATGCAGGCTCAAGACATTTTCCCTTAACTCTCTGGAGAGATTATTCTATAGGCTTCTGTGGTTTCTGCCTCTTAGGGTTTCTCTTCCTCCTTAGGGTTCTGCAATTGCAATGTTAGGTCTTCTTTTTATTTAACCTGCTTGATACTCATTGTGTTTCCTGAATTTGAGGTTTCATGCTCATCAATTCAAGAAAAAAATCCCAGCCACTACCCCTCAAATATTATCTTTCCCCAACTCTATCTCTTTTCCATTTTGTAGTTTGGATGCAATGCAATCTCATTAAATTTTCCATGTCTTTACTCTTTCATGTTTTCCATCTGTTGGTCCCTCTGTTCTCCATTCTGGGCAATTACTTCAGAGACATCTTTCAGTTCAATGAATTCTCTAATCAGTTGCATCTACGATGCTATTTCCCCTGTTCATTTTGGTTTTGTAAAGTCTTTTCAATTCTATGACAAATTTGTCTATTCAATTTTGATGGTGTCTTAAGTTTTTAATGTGATCTTTTATTTCTTTACAACATTTTAAACATAGAAGTATGTCTGATAACTCCCAATATCTAAAATGCTGGGTGAGAAGAGAGTTCAATTTTGTTGCTTTTGCTACTGATCCTCACTTGCAATAACTTTTTCCTCACTTGCTTTGCAATTTTGGATTGTGAGCTCATAGTTGTCTTATGTTAATCTACGGGAAACCTGAGGGGCCTTGACTGAGAATGTGTTTCTCCATAAGGATTTTCTTTTATTTCTGTCAAAAGGCCTGGGGCCCTCCCAATACATGAGAACTTCGAGTTCTTTCTGTTGGCTTCCAAGAGCATGCAAGTTGTGTAAATTTAAACCTAAATCTGTAGAAATGATCAGATCAGACTTTTTCATCTCCGTCTAGAGTGAAGGCTGGTACCAACAGTTGTCCCTGCGGTCTTTCTTTATTGGAAGCAGTTATTCCTGAGTCCGTTACTGGGGCTGAATTACATTACTAAAGCCCATTAATGTGCTTTGAGGGTCCCCACTCTATGTGGAGAATCTCAATTCCTATACCCTACCTTTCTCAGGCCTAAATCCTTGTTTCCTGATCCCTAAGAGGCTTCATGTTTCTATTTTAGAGAACAACTTCAGGGCAGCTATGACTTTAGCACTTGATTATCCTTCTGGTTTCCTGTCTTTCTTCATTCTTGGCTTTTCTGGAGATTTTACTTATTTTCTTCTTGGTTCAGCTGTGTATTTGAAATAATGTGCTTGGTGTATTTTATCCAGCATTTTAGGTGATTTTTAGTAGTAGGAGTAGTAAATATTTTTTCTCTGTAGGCATGTATTTATAATCCCTGCAATTTAATTAGTTACTATAAGTCATCTACATTTATAATTTTTAAGTCTTTCTCCCTGGCACAAAACAATCACCTACACTTATAATTTTTAGGTCTTTCTCCCTGGTATTCTTTCCCTGTCCCATCCCTCTCTTTTAAAACTAACTCTGTTACATCACCTTTATTTAGTCTCAAAAACTAGTTATCTGAAGTTGATTCAGGCTGACATTTTTTCACCACATAACGTTTAAATGAATCTCAAATGCATTATCCTAAGTGAAGAGGCAAGAGGCCTCTTATAGATATATAATTTCATTTATACAACATTCTGGAAAAGCCAAAATTATATAAACGGAAAACTGATCAGTATTTGACATAGGCTGGAGGGAGGGTGAGAGAGGTTAGCAAAAGGGAACTCAACAATCTTTTTGGATGGTTCTACATTTTGATCAAGAAGGATGAACATTGGGACATGTGAGAGGGCCAGGTCAAAGGGACTATAATAAAAATTCAGAAGATGGAGCCATTTAGAGAGATGGAATACTGCAGATTTTTCACAAAGAATATTTAGGCATTAAGGATGGAGAGTTATCCCCCTCTGAGTGGCTGAAATTAGAACTTCCTTGTCTTGAGGGGATTCCCAATGATGTCTCAAGGGATGTTCCAGCCTCCCAGAGATGCTGCTGCCAATGGTGAGGCACTCCTATCAATTTCAGCATTCTATCCCAGGTCACTGAGTGGGAATCTGCCTCAGGCTGATGGAACTGTGCCCATCAGGTTGGTGGGAGTGTACTCAGTGACCCTCTGTGTTCACAAGAGGTCAGAAAAAATCTGGAAGGGTATGTGGGACAAGAGTCTGTTATGTTCATTCCACATTCTTTTTAAAAGGATGTTTGTTGTTCATGGAAACTCTTTAAAAAAAACTAAGACATTTTAAAATTATAAACCTGGATGACAAGACATAAACAGTCCCTACTGAATTCAGAGTATGCGTGGTATGAGAATCTTACATTGTGATTAACAATAAAACAAGCGCTTTTAATACAGTTGAAAATAACAGTATGCTGCTCTTCTTTTATATATATATTTTATTGCACTTTAGGTTCTGGTGAAGAACATGCAGGATTGTTGCATAGGTACACACATGACAATGTGGTTTGCTGCCTTCCTTCCCATCACCTATATCTGGCATTACTCACCATGTATCCCTTCCCAACTCCCTACCCACCCACTCTCCCTCCCATACTCCCCCCTGACAGACCTCAATGTGTGATGTTCCCCTCCCTGCGTCCATGTGTTCTCATTGTTCAACACCTGCCTATGAGTGAGAACATGCAGTGTTTGATTTTCTGTTCTTGTGTCAGTTTGCTGAGAATGATGGTTTCCAGGTTCATCCATGTCCCTACAAAGGATACGAACTCGTTTTTTATGGCTGCGTAGTATTCCATGTTGTATATGTGCCACATTTTCCTTGTCCAGTCTATAATAGATGGGCATTTGGGTTGTTTCCAAGTCTTTGCTATTGTAAACAGTGCTGCAATGAACATACGTGTGCATATGTCTTTATAATAGAACAATCTATAATCCTTTGGATATACACCCAGTAATGGGATTGCTGGGTCAAATGGAATTTCTATTTCTAGGTCCTTGAGGAATCGCCACACTGTCTTCCACAATGGTTGAACTAATTTACACTCTCACTAACAATGCAAAAGTGTTCCTATTTCTCCACATCCTCTCCAGCGTCTGTTGTCTCCAGATTATTTAATGATAGCCATTCTAACTGGTGTGAGATGGTATCTCAATATAGTTCTGATTTGCATTTCTCTAATGACAAGTGATGTTGAGCATTTTTTCATATGTCTGTTGGCCTCATATATGTCTTCTTTTGAAAAGTGTCTGTTCATATCCTTGGCCCAATTTTGAATGCAGTTGTTTGTTTTTTTCTTGTAAATCTGTTTCCGTTCTTTGTAGATTCTGGATGTAAGTCCTTTGTCAGAGAGATGGATTGCAAAAATTTTGTCCCATTCTGTTGGTTCCCAGTTCACTCTAATGATTGTTTCTTTTGCTGTGCAGAAGCTCTGGCATTTAATTAGGTCCCATTTGTCTATTTTGGCTTTTGTTGCCAGTGCTTTTGGTGTTTTAGTCATGAAGTCCTTGCCTATCCCTATGTTCTGAATGGTTTTGCCTAGGCTTTCTTCTAGGGTTTTTATGGTGTTAGATAATATGTTTAAGTCTTTAATCCACCTGGAGTTAATTTTAGTGCAAGGTGTCAGGAACGGGTCCAGTTTCTGCTTTCTGCACACTGCTAGCCAGTTTTCCCAACACCATTTATTAAACAAGGACTCTTTTCCCCATTGTTTGTTTCTGTCAGGTTGGTCAAAGATCAGATGTTTGTAGACATGTGGTGTTGCCTCTGAGGCCTCTGTTCTGTTCCATTGGTCTACCTCTCTGTTTTGGTACCAGTACCATGCTGTTTTGATTACTGTAGCCTTGTAGTATAGTTTGAAGTCGGGTAGCGTTATACCTCCAGCTTTGTTCTTTTTGCTTAGAATTGACTTGGCTATGTGGTCTCTCTTTTGGTTCCATATGAAGTTTAAAGTGGTTTTTTCCAGTTCTGTGAAAAAGGTCATTGGTAGTTTGATTGAGGTAGCACTGAATCTATAAATTACTTTGGGCAGTATGGCCATTTTCATGATATTGATTCTTCCTAACCATGAGCGTGGAATATTTCTCCATCTGTTTGTGTACTCTCTTATTTCATTGAGCAGTGGTTTGTAGTTCTCCTTGAAAAGGCCCTTTACATCCTTTATTAGTTGTATTCCTAGGTATTTTATTCTCTTTGTAGCAATTGTGAATGACAGTTCGTTCTTGATTTGGCTCTCTTTTGGTCTATTATTGGTGTATAGAAATGCTTGTGATTTTTGCACATTGAGTTTGTATCCTGACACTTTGCTGAAGTTGCTTTTAGGATTTTTTCAGATTTTAGGCTGAGACAATGGGGTCGATTTGGCTATCGAAACTTGTGTATGTTTCGCAAAGTTCTCGTGTTGTGTTTTTCAGCTCCATCAATTCATTTATATTCCTCTCTAAGCTGTTTATTCTCATTAGCATTTTGTCAATTTTTTTTTCAAGGTTCTTAGTTTCTTTGCATTTTGTTAGAACATGCTCTTTTAGCTCAGAGAAGTTTGTGATTACCCACCTTCTGAAGCCTGTTTCTGTCAGTTCATCAGACTCATTCTCCATCCAGCCTTGTTCCCTTGCTGGTGAGGAGTTGTGATCCCTTGGAGGAGGAAAGGTGTTCTGGTTTTGGGTGTTTCCATCCTTTATGCACTGGTTTCTTCCCATCTTTGTGGATTTATCTACCTGTGGTCTTTGTAGTTGGTCACTTTCAGATGGGGTCTCTGGACATCCTTTCTATTGATGATGAAGTTATTTCTTTCTGTTTCTTAGTTTTCCTTCTAATAGTCAGGCCCCTCTGCTGTAGGACTGCTGGAGGTCCACTCCAGACCCTGCTTGCCTGGGAACCACCTGCAGGGGCTGCAGAACAGTAAGGGTTGATGCTAGTTTCTCCTTCTGTTACCTTTGTCCCAGAAGGATACCTGCCAGATGTCAGCCTGAGCTCTCTTTTATGAGGTGTCTCTGGATATATGGGGTTGGGGAGCTGCCTGAGGTGACAGTCTGTCCCTTATAGGAGCTCAAGTGCTGAGCTGTGAGCTCCATTGTTCCCTTCAGAGCTGCTGGGCAGGTATGTTTAAGTCTGCTGCAGCGGAACTCATAACTGTGTTTTTTCCCCAGGTGCTCTGTCCCGGGAAGGTGGGGCTTTATTTATAGGTTTCTGTCATTCTTCTGTCTTTTTTCAGAGATGCCCTGCCCAGCAAGGAGGTAGCCTAGTCACAGTCTGCCAGCAGGGGCATTGCTGAGCTGCCGTGGGCTCTGCCCAGCTGCTGTGTGAACTTCCTTGCAGTTTTGTTTATAGGGGTATAGTTAGAACTGCTTTGGTAATGGCGGTCTGCCTCAGTAATGGCAGACTGTCTCTGTAATGGCAGAATGCCTTGGTATAATGGCGGACTGCCTTGGTAGTGGTGGACTGCCTTGGTAATGGCGGACGCCCTTCCCCCCACAGAGCTGGACTGTCTGGGGTCCAGCTGTGCTTGCTGTAAAACTCTCAATCCCAGAGCTTTTCGGATTGCTGGTCTCTGTGGGAGTGAGACCGGCCAAGCCAGATCACCTGGCTCCCTGTTTTAGCTCCCCCCTTTTTTTTTTAGCTGAATGGGTGACTCTGTCTCCCAGGCGTTCCAGTTGCCAGTTGAAAGGGCGCCTGGATTTGTGTGAGTTTTTGTGTGGAGACCTGCTGTGCCAGCTGAAACAGCTGCGCTGGAGACTCTTGGTGCTTTTTTACCCGGGAATCTCCTGGTCTGTGGGCAGTAAAAATTCGTTTGGAAATGTGGTGATCACTCACCATCTGCATTTTCGCTGGGAACTGCAATCCAGAGCTGTTCCTTTTATAAAACATTTTCTGCATTTTTTTTTTTTTGAGACAGAGTCTCGCTCTGTCGCCCAGGCTGGAGTGCACTGTCATGATCTCTGCTCACTGTAGCCTTTGCCTCCCAGGTTCAAGCAATTCTCCTGCCTCAGCCTCCAGAGTAGCTAGGACATAGGCACATGCCACCATGTCCAGCTTATTTTTTGTATTTTTAGTAGAGACGGGGGTTTCACCATGTTGGCCAGGATGGTCTTCATCTCCTGACCTCATGATCCACCTGCCTCAGCCTCCCAAAGTGCTGGAATTACAGGCATGAGCTACTGTGCTCAGCCTGAATTTTCTCCATTTTTCTAGTCCTTATCCATGCAATACACACACACATGTGCGCTCTCTTTCTCTCCCCCTCTCCCATCTTTCTCTCCCTTTCTCTCTCTCATTCTCCCTGCATTTAAAAAAAAAATGTATAAAAGAAGATAACATGAATACTGAAAAACCAGTCTGAGACCATGAATATAGAGCAGAATATTCTCCTTATTCCCTGTACAGGTTAGTTTTTGTACCTCAGAAATGAGGAAGATGGAATAGATTGTCTTTAATTGTTTTCCTAGCTCTAATGTTACATATCCTCCAATCTGGGAAGAACCCGATTGTGAACTAGAGGCAGGGAGAGTTAGCTGGCTATACTGTCCTGCCAAGGCTGACCTACCAGAATTTCCTGCTCTGCCACCATTGAAAGGAACAAACAGTACCTCTCACTTCTCTCCACTCAACCTTGCAACTAATGCTTCTTCAAAATCTAACCTAAGTTTCTAAGCCTTCCTGAAAACAGACAAAAAGCAAAGTAAATCTGGAGTCCTCTATTAGACTAGAAAGTACCAACAAAGTTAAAAAGACAGAATGGAAAGGGGAGAGTAAAAATGGTGGTGCAGAAAAGAAAACGAGGAGGTCCACTGGTTGTGGCAAGATGAGGAGGGCTACCTACTGAAAGGCAGCCCTTTTTTTTTTTTTTTTTTTTTAGACAGAGTCTTGCTCTTTTGCCCAGGCTGGAGTGCAGTGGCATGATTGCAGCTCACTGCGGCCTCTACCTCCCAGGTTCCAGCGAGTCTCCTGCCTCAGCCTCCTGGGTAGCTGGGATTATAGGCGCACACCACCACACCTGGCTAATTTTTGTATTTTTAGTAGAGACAAGGTTTCACCATATTGGCCAGGCTGGTCTGGAACTCCCGACCTCAGGTGATACACCCACCTCAGCCTCCCAAAGTGCTGGAATTAGAGGCGTGAGCTACCGTGCCCAGCCAGAAGGCAGCATTTCTATACAATGTGGAGAACAACATCTGCTAAATGACTAAATGTTTGCTTGAGTACTAAGTGTATTGATGGTTATATCTACAGAGGTTTCACCTTACCTGAGAAACAAAAATTTAAAAAGTTGACAGTCATTTTTGAGCAAAAACATCTATGTTCAATCTGGTCCTTAAAGAACCTCTTCAAACTACATATCCCCTGGAGGATGTCATTTTCTTTGTTTGTTTGTTTGTGTTTTTTTTTGAAGTGGGAAGAAAATCGATCCTTGCCTTTTTAAGTTAACTTATAAACTAGGACAGCATGGTTGTTTGTTTTGACTTAGGGTTTTTTTTTTTTTTTTTTTTTAAACACTGTAGTTCTGAAAGACTCCCTCTAAAACCAATGATACACCTGCTTGTATAACAACTAAGGCAAGTTACATTTTGTTCCCAAAGGTGGCTTCTAAATCTCTATATAAACTCTCCACTGGAATTTGTTAATGTTTTGCTCATGAAAGCTGTATGTAAAGAATAAAGGTGTGGTAGGTGTAATTTACGTATTAGACCATTTAGTGTAGATACAAAATTCCATATAGAAAGCTTAAATGGGAATAAAAAGTTCTAGAATGTTTCTCACTTGCATTTTATATAGTGATGAGATACAATTACA
This sequence comes from Cacajao melanocephalus, assembly GCA_963573385.1. NCBI lineage: Eukaryota > Metazoa > Chordata > Mammalia > Primates > Pitheciidae > Cacajao > Cacajao melanocephalus. The sequence goes on from CAUYLG010017230.1 coordinate 119,438, forward strand.
CTCACTCTGGGCCTACGTCTGAAGCATAATAGTGTGATTTGTTTTACAGAGTTGGAAGTAGAGCAACCAATCTGGGGTGAGTGATGCAGAGGGTCTGTATTAATGCTCTTTGCACTGTCACAGTCTTCACAGAGCAAAGCCATAGAGTCTGGATCCCTTCATTTGACTGTGCACATGTCTCTGTGGCAAGGATGCCAATGTGGGCGCTGGTCATTGGATTAATCAACATCTGCTCTCTTGAAAATGATCTGGATGATTTGTGAAGAAGCCCACCCACCAATAAAGACAAGTTTGTCTGTTTTCCTTAACCACTGAACAGAACTGCTGGGTGCAGCAGCCTTCTTTCGTCAAAAGCAAAATGCTCAAATGCTCATGTAACCCCCTCTTACCAAAGCTTTTTGTCATAACGCTGCTTTCGTTTTTCAAAAAATGACTTAGTGTTAGCAAATAGGCTTAAATTTATTCATTTCGCAAGGAGGGGTCAGGAATTGGTCAAGCAGAACATGACTGAATCTCTGACATTGGAATAAACTCTTGGGGAAAATAAAGACTAACATAAGAAAAGATTCAGCACTGTGCAATGCACTTCCTAACCCCAGGTGCTGAGCTGTGCATGAAATGAGAGGCAAGACTCGTAGTTACATTAATAATAAAGACAGAGTTGTTTAACACGGAGACTTCCTTTGTCACTGTACTCAATGCGAAAAATAATTTAATGAGATTCCTCCCCTCCGAATAAACTGATAACATTTTTATATTAGTTTCTGTAAATAGGGTGTAGTTTTAGTACATAAAAAATGCTCAATTCTTATTTATTTATTCTAATGAAATTGTTTAATACCACAATCTCCCTGACAGACACTCACTCCCAAAATGGTCAGCTCACTTGATGGCCAAGGCCATATCAGAATAGTGCTATTTGTAGGCAGCTCTACAATTCACAAAATGCTTTCCCATGTATTATTTTATTTGATCCAGATGATCAAAGGGTCATGCTTACAAAGTGGAGAGTATCCAGACTTTTGATACTTAAATCTTAGTGTCCATTGCATGCCATGCCAAACAGCTACTGCTAGCTGTACATTACTCAGTTGGTAAAGGAGTTATGGATTATTCCTAAAGTTTTCCTTAAGAACACATTGTATTTTTCCATATTTCTCTCTTTTCCTTTAATTTTGAACTTTATTGATATAGAGACTATTCTTTCTATATTCTTGTTAACACCTCCACTGTCCTATACTAAATAAGGACAATGGGGAGAGTCCAGCCTTAACATGAACAAGATGAATAATCACACGAATCCACACTGCTAGGTCTCCCTATCAGATCTAACCCTTACTCAATACACAGTTGCCCTTGCAGTCAACCCTACCTGATGGAAAAGTACAGAAAGTGTTGAAGAGCCCTCAGCAGGATCTGAAATGAATCAAGTTTTTGAAAACGCTAGCACTGACATTCTTAAGGCTATTCTAAACTGCCAAAAGTGGGCCAGGAAAAGGAAAATATTAAATTCTTGCTTTGGATTTCAGAGCTTAGCTTGATATTTTCCCCAAATTCCCCAGCCTTGATTTTATTTATTACTATTTTCTACCCTTCCTGGAAAAAGAGATGTCTTCAAATGTTTAAGTTCATTCCGAAACTAAAGAAAGGGCGATCTGCTTTTAAAAATTTGTTAACTTATAACATAATTATGGCAGCCTTTCCTAAGTACTAATATGATGCTATTTTCATATTTACCTTTCATAAATCCACTATATAGACAATATCATAAAATATTCATAGACTAAATTAACTTGTTATATTCTTTTCAACAAGAGCCATCATGTATTTAAACTTATTTTCATTTAACTCCTACAAAAGTAGATCATGTTTCCATTCTACTGTCTACAGGAGAGAATAAGGTAGGTAACTGCCTCACTACACTGCTTTTGCAGAGATTCTACTTTCATTCCTTTTGTAATGCTTCTCCAGTGCCTACTGGCAGTGATTGTTTTCAGTTGTGAAGTTATACTTTTTAATAATTTATACAAAACACTATAACCCATGTGTACTTAAACTATAATTCTACATACAGTAAAGCATAATTTAAAAATTATCCTATGATTTGTCAGAGATCACCAAACATTAATAACATTTTTCATATACGGGATATTACAAACCTGTCAGGCATTATACTCGTGTCTCAGTTATGTTTTAGAAAAGATCCCTAGATATAGTGAACCAGTGACTACATGATTTTATAATTTTTGTTAAGTATTTTCCTTCATCAAAGTAGTAAACAGCAAAAGAGGCACCAATAATTACTTTTCAATCCTCTGACTGGAAGACTTGATAGAAGAAAAATACATTTGCAATAATTGACCTTTATAATCAGAAGAATAAGGTTTGCAGAATACTTAAAAGTGTAAACTCACAAGTCAGCATAGAATATCCTCAAAACCCAAAGATGTGTATTCAACAGAATTGATTTCCAGCTTCCCAGTTATTTTATTTACAGTTCTATCCTATCTATTGTAAGCACCAGACCTTCGTAACCACAAAACCCCACCCTGTATGAAATTCCATTGTTACCTGAAAGACATTAGGTAACTCACGACCTTTTCAACTTCTGGATATAGATCAGGATAAAGTTAATAGCCCTCTACTACTTCACAGGACTGCTGTGAAGATTGACCTTTTCTCACCATAACTTGCTTAAATAGATTATAGGCATCTTATTATTTCACTGATTTCACCAGTTTTTAAAATGTTTTTAGGAAATCAAGAGTGAAGCAAAGTAAACTGTTAGTGAATGTTATACTCCTGTGATGCCTTTAACATTTATACTACTTAGAGAATAAAGATTATCTGATTTTCCTGAATTCAAAGTCGTTGATGAAAGCACTGTTTCAACTGAAACAGATTTTTTTTTTATGATAAAAGATTGAATGGGAGTTTAAATCCAAATCTTCATTTATCCAAAAAATCAATCTATGTAAAAATTTAGGAATGGCTTCTTTCAGATAGATTGTTATAAATATTTAGTACAAATTATGCAGGCAGTGTGAAAAACATTTTCACCATCAAAGGCTCTGATAAAAAAAAGTTTAACTTATTAGTGCATCTGCATTATGGTAAACGTAGTTAACAGAAATGGTGGCTTCCTAGCCTTTCATTCTTCTGAAACCCTAGAGAAGTTACAAATCTCATCATCAGAGGGAGGTTTTGGAATGGTAAATCCTTCGACTATAAGTAGTGCTAAAAATAGCTCTTGAAAGGCCTCATTTTGTGTGATATTATTTCGTGAAAAGAGAAGAAAAAATATATCTTTAATCCTGAACAAACCTCTTCAAAGTTTATGTTCTCAATAAACCTTTCACTGAGAACCGAAAGTATAACTTAGTAATGCAATAAATGCCCCAACAAATATATCAGATTTTTCACTTAATGCTTTTTACAGGCTTAAACCAAATGGAGTAAAAGGAAATCACCTTTTACAGTCTGACTCCTACAGGAAGAATGCCTTACTGTTACGCTTTTTAAAGAAGGCATGGTGAATTTATCTCAACTTTGGTGAATCTTGGGCCATGATAAAAAGAAGAAAAATAGCAGAGCAGTTAACATTCCACGGAACTCTTTCTTCACATTTTATTTCCTTACAGATTGGACATGATCCAAAATAATACGAAAAGTGTAAAAAAGAACTTTTCTTAAAGGCAATACATAGTTTACACTCTATGTTGATATAGAAGAGATAATGTTGCCTCATCTCTTAAAAAATTATCTTGTAGATTAAATATATTAAATGGTTAGGACTGCAGAAAATCGCCAAAAAATAGGGCTCCCATTTATATCAAAATGAATGAATATTCAGTTAGGTCAGAGGTCATGGGTTATTAAAGTTTAGTTCAAAGCAAATGAAGAATCTATTTGCTGGGCACTCTAATTTCAGCTTCTTTATCTTATGATATTGCATCTGGAATCTGAAAATATATACTTTCATTATGAAATAAAGAGAAATGGCTTATGTCTAAAGTAAGAATTGGATTAAGACTGTTGAATAGTTTGAGCATCCTTTACATAGGCCCTGTGCTCTAAGAAAGAAATGTCAAAATCCCTTGCACTGCTTTCCATTCCCATGAGAAGTTCCCTGTCTTCTCTATCCCACAGAGTCTTCCTGACTGCACACTGAATCAACTACCTGGTGAATGATTTGATCTCTTCCCATTACACAGAAGACATGGCCAGCCAGGAGATGGAACCCTTGTTCTAAATATTGGGGGAAGATATACAAACAGGAAAGAAACCTATGGTTTACTATGTGTTAGCAATTTTTTTCACATGTGATCTCCCTTATCCTACACACCCAGCCTATGAGGTAACCATCATTATTCCATCTTACAGATGAAGGAGCTGAGGTTCAGATAGGAGGAGCAACGTAGCCCTAGTCACACAGCAAGTGAGAAGCAGGGTCTGTACATGCCTCAAATGCTGGTGCTCGCTTCCCTGTATCATTCCATGTACAGGCCATATTTATATCTTGTTTTTTTTGTCATTATGAAAGTAAGATATGATGATTCCAGAACACTCGGAAAATCCTGGAATGTATATTAAAATATAAAAAACATCTTATTAATGTATAATCCAGATACAATTTTTTTAATCAATTAGATATATTAACTCCATGTATAGAGGTCCAAGAAAATTTATAATTTTAATTCTATTTTTTAATCACTGAAAAAATTTTAAATATATATATTTTTTTCTGGGGACAGAGTTTTGCTCTTGTTGACCAGGCTGGAGTGCCATGGCGCAATCTTGGCACACTGCAACCTCTGTCTCCTGGGTTCAAGCAATTTTCCTGCCTCAGCCTCCCAAGCAGCTGGGATTACAGGTGCCTGACACCACACCCAACTAATTTTTGTATTTTTAGCAGAGACAGAGTTTCACCGTGTTAGCTAGGCTGGTCTCGAACTCCTGACTTCAGGTGATCCACCCACCTTGGCCTCCCAAAGTACTGGGATTACAGGAGTGAGCCACTGCACCCGGCCTGAATATATTTTTTTGTGATAAAATTTCCTTTTGATACCTGAATTTCAGTCACGTCCATTTTTAGGTTATATTAGTTTTTCATTTTCCCTCTTGTGAAGAGATTTTAGACATCCACAAATGCTGTATCCTGTTGAGGGTGTAGATTTTTCTTTTACTTGGGCTGTTTACTTTGATTCGCACTTTGCCACTTGATATCCTCTTAATAATGTGGCTAGTTTTATGAATCTCCTCCATATGCAAAAACATGGTTATAGGCATCTCATGTCAGGCCAAGGCCTAGTGATGCACTCAACTTTGTGACCATGATACTGTGAGGTGCCATGATAGAAATAATAAATTTAACTTTACTACACAGCACTCCTTTTAATGTAATTCATAAGGTTTGCTACACCAAAGACTTCCATTAAAAGAGGAGAAGACAAGTCTTCGAAGATAGGGAAAAAAACAGCTGGTGTCTATTACATACCCATGAGGATAGCTGTAGTGAAAGCAAGATGAAAATTTTTGTATTTTCTTTTCTTTTTCTTTCTTCTTCTTTTTTAAACCACCACCACCACCACCACCACCAATATTTATTACCTCATAGTTTCCGAGGATCAGGAATCTGGGAGAAGCTTAACTGGATAGTTCTGATTCAGGGACAAAGTTGCAGTCAAATTGATGGCCAGAGTTGTACTCATTTGAAGTTTGGGTCTGCTGGATTCACTTCTAAGGTGATTCATTCACATGGCTGTTGGCAAGATGTCTTAGTTCCTCAACATGTGGGCCTCTTTCTAGGGCTGGGCACATATGTTGTTGGCTGGCTTTGCCAGAGCCAGTGATCAGAGATAGAAGGAGACTGAGTCCAAGACAGGAGATGCAATCTTTTATAACCTAACCTTGGAAGAAATGTGTAATCACTTCTGCCATATCCTATTGGTCACCAAGACCAACCGTGGGATGATGTGAGAAGGGTGTGAAGACCAGAAGGTGGGATTGCTGGGAGCCACCTTGGAGGCTGCTAGCCACAATGATGATTATAGAAGACATGTGTTTTTTGTTGTTGCTGTTGGTGGTGGTGGTAAATTGTGGTAATATATATATAAAAAACTGAAAATTTGCCATTTTAATCATTTTAAGTGTACAATTCAGTGGCATTACAATTCAGTGGCATTAATTATATTCATAATATTGTGAAACCATCACAATATTTCCAAAACCCTGTCATCACCCTAAACAGAAACTACACAAGTTAAGCAACATATTTTTGTTATTAAAATAATGTGACAATATTAAAGATAACTTTGGGAAAGTAGAAAACCACCCAAAATTCTACTACCCTATCATAACTGCACTATTTTCATCTTGCATATTACATTTCAGTAACAGTTCACAGACTTTTTATAGTACTATGTTAGTATGCATATATTTTTATTCATCTTTTTTCAGGAAACATAGGGAGCACTTCCTATGTTTTTAAAAATCTTCATACATAATATCCTAACTTTGTGTAATATTCCACTGAGTTCCTGAATCATGATTTGTTAAAACCTTTCCCCATTCCCTTAATCTTGATTAAGTTGATACCAAGTCTTTTAAAAAATTTTAAACTACAATACAATAATGAGAATTTGGGGCAACTCGGTTTTTACTTGGTTGATCTAGTTCCTTGGGAGAAATACTAATGAGTGAAATCGCTAGGTTAAAAACGTAATTCCTTGGGTTTCCTGTTGGAAGTAAAACGAAACCCAAACTCTGGCCTGCAGGGCCATTCTTTAGCTGGCCTCTGCTTTCACTGGCCAGTCTCCTCTCCTCTCACTCTCCCCACATTCAGTATACTCTCGCCACCAGGCACTTTCATTCTTCAACAAATTTGGATTGAGTGCCTACTATGTGACAGGCTCTGCTATAGGTGCTAAGGACATGGAACTTGGCAAAAAGTGAAAATCTCAGCTTTCATATGCTTGCAGCCTGCCCCTGCTCTTCCTTTTCATCACATTGCCCTGTGATTTTCATTCTATTGTCTTCAGGTACTTAGCACTCTCTAAGACTGTACTGTTTATTTTTTTGTTTATGGTCCTCGTTACTCTAGAAAGTAAGTTCTATGAGAGCAGAAACTTAGCATTCCCAGACATCCAGAGCATCTAGATAACGCTAAACTAAATTTATTGAATGCGTCATGATATCTTTCTGGCCTCTAACACATGTTTCCATATTGTTTTCCAAATTGTTTGCCAGCTTACAGGGACCTCAGCAGTAAATGAATGGGCTTATTTTTCTACAACCTCACCAGTATTGGTGTTTATGAAGGAGTGGGTTGTGGATGTGGGGTTGGGTGCTAATTAATGGAGAGCATAGAAGACACTGAAGCTATCTTTTGACTTTTTGAAATATTGCATTAACGTGTTATTTATCTTGATCACTGAGATTTTCATGATACTACCTAAATTCTGAATCCAACATGAGCACATTACATGCCTCACTCTAGTCTCAGCCTTGTTTTGTACAAAAATGGCAAATGAGATATGTATTTATAGATCTGCTCTTGAGACTACAAAATAACTGAAGACAGGAAAATAAAATTTCTAAAATAAACTTAGATGTTCCTATCGGTAAAAAATTTTGTTTTCAAGATTCACTGAGATGATGCAGATAAAGCATTCTGGCATGCTGTGAGGCACAGACGTGTGCCGTGAACGAGTACAGCTGGTGATACTTCATACTGCACTATTGCCACTTCTTCCCCACCATTATACGTGTAAAAAATTAAACTGACCTTACTAAATGGAGTAAAAAGAGTCCCATAGGACTGCAATATTCTTTACCAAATTAGAGTACATCCCTGAATATCTTTTGGTTGGAGAAACCTCATTGGAGGATTTATACTTAATGGGAAAAAAAACCAAAACAAAACATGAAGTAAAAAGGATTGAGATCATGAGTGAAGTCATAAAAGAAGGTCTCAGAATTTTTACTTTTTGTAAATTTATTTTAGGTTCGGGGGTACACATGCAGGTTTGTTACATGGGTAAACTGTGTATTGCTGAGGTTTGGAGTATGAATGATCTCATTAGCCAGGTAGTTAGCATAGTACCCAGTAGATGCTTGTTGAACGCTTTTATCACTCCCCCCCGCAATAGTCCTCAGTGTCTGTTGCTGCCATCTTTGTGTCCACACATACTCAATGTTTAGCTCTCACTTACAAATCAGAACATGCAATATTTGGGTTTCTGTTCCTATGTTAATAGGCTATGTTAATATGCTTGAGTGCAAATGTCATTGTGGTAACATGATTTATTTTCCTTTTTGATATATAATCAGTAATGAAATTGCTGAGTCAAATGGTAGTTCTGTTTCTAAATGCTTACTAAAATAAGATAATGGTGAGGTACCTTAAGTACAAATATTTTCAATATTCTTTTACATACCTTGATATAGAAATATTCTCTTGATAGATATGCTTCAGAATCTGTCTCCAAATTTTAAGAAGATTTTGTAACTGTGTTTTGCTGTGTTATACACTAAAGTATACTCCTCTCTTTGCCAATTTCCCCTTCAGGCCCACTCTGCTTGTCCTTTTTCTAAAGTCCAATGTTGTCCTCAATTTATGGTTCACCAGGATTGGTTCCAGTTCCTCCGGCCTATCTGAGTTTTGTATGTCTTGACTGCCTCCTGCCTAGTGGGCACCAGGGTGCTGGCCTCAAGTCTAGATTGATCAACACAACAGTACAAAAGCATGCTTTCTACTTGGTCATCCTCATTCTTCTTATCCCCTCCCCAGTCCTTCTGTTCAAATACTTCCAAATAGAGTGGCACACAAACATCTGAACCAGCCCTCAGAGATGCAGAGTATCAAACTGATATCTGCTAGAATTCTGAGTAACTGTGATTGATATGTGTTTAGGGAGAAAATACTGCAAAAGTCTTACATGGCAGGTGCTAAAATTGGTATGAATACAATTTTTTTTGTAGTTTTCCTTTCCAGTTCAAGTCCTGGGAAATAATTTATTTATTCTGTGATGTATGCAACAAATATGAAAACATATTGGAGGAGGGATTTTCAAATATTTAGAAAAAAAATTGTGTATTTCCTTCAAAAGACATCGTTTCCTTCTATATTAGAATGTGAATGTGTAATTTAAGGAGTGACTTTTAACAACAAATCTGCAGGATGTATTTCAACTCTATGTTATGAGGAAGAGTTAATTAATGATACCTTGGTTCTCCTTCTAGTTCCAAGCCCTTGCCTTTGACTTTTCATTTTCTCTCTTTATGCTTATCTGAATCTGCATTTGACTGAAACATTGTTATCAAATAGCCTAAACTGCTTCCGGAGTTTGCAATTGGCTGATTCCAACACACAGTTGCTACCTTGTAGAAACTTTGGTGAAATGATTTCTCTGGAATAACTCACATGTTCATAAATGGAAAGGCTACCAATCTTACAATGGCTGGGAACTTGCTTTGTGCATGGGATCCCAGTCTTAAAGTTCATTACTAAAAAACACTGCTAAGAGCTTCATGACCTCTATTTTACTCTGTCATGCCCTGTGGTGAGAGGATGCCTAGGCTTTTCCTAGAGGCTGCTCAAATTATTCTTACAGGGTGTCTCCCAGCAGACCGTGCATTCCTCTGTCATGTGGAGGAGGTTGTAGATCTGGGGGCACGGAAGCTCCAAAGTATGGTTTGATAGTGAGCATAAAATAGGGTGAGGCTATCTTTTACTGCAACTGAGTGCAACCTTTGAGTTTCACAGTCCTTTATTCCTGACTTTAACTCTACATCTGGCTCTTTATATAAAATGATTTATAGTGGAAAGGTGCCACTTCATATCTGTGGCTTTACGAAAACCCAAATTGGCATCATTGCTAGAGTTTTTTATCTTTTTGATCAGCATTTCCACATTTACAACTGAAATAAAAGAAAGACAAATGAATAGGATTAAAAAGTTGCACATTTAGTATCATCTGGGGTCCAACTACTTATAACTTCCAGGTATACGTAGGTAAGGGTGTTTTTGGGTGTGTCTCTAACATGAATCAGAAGCTGGTGGCAAAAAAACCTATCTACTGATGTCTTAAAAGAATATCAGCATAATGTAGGAAACTGAAGACAGGCATTTGCAGATCATATGTAAAGATGTGGAAGTGTTTAAAGAAATGAAAGAGAAAAAAAAAAACCTCATCTAATTACTTGGAAACTTAAAAGAACATTTTTTTTTTTTTTTTTTGAGACAGGGTTTCGTTCTGTCGCCCAGGCTGGAGTGCAATGGCATGATGTTGGCTCATTGCAACCTCTGCATCCCAGGCTCAAATGATCCTCCTGCCTCAGCCTCCCAAGTAGCTGGGACTGCAGATACATGCCACCATGCCTAGCTAATTTACATATGTTTTTTGTAGAGATGGGGTCTCATCATACTGCCCAGGCTTATCTCAAACTCCTGGACTCAAGCAATCTGTCCACCTCGGCCTCTTAAAGTGCAGGAATTACAGGCTTGAGCCACCACACCCAGCCACAAGAATATTTTCAAAAGAATATTGAGGTCATTTCAAAAAGGATGATACAAACCTACACTTTATTTGTAGTCAATGTAAATAGCTGTTCATAAACACACACACACACACACACGAAACCAGCTTAGGAAATGTGCTGTGTGTCAAGCTTCTATGTAGCCTGACACATTTTAGCACATTTGCTAAGTTGTGTTTCTATATTTAGGAATGCTAGATATAAACAGGTGAAGAGTGACAGAGCTTAGACTGTGAAATGGCCAGTGTCTACAGAATCAGTGCTGCCGAAATGCCAAGCTTTGAAACTCCATTCTGGATACCCAAGAGAGATACATTCAATGTTCAACAAGATCGAAGAATTTGAAAATGGAAAATCTCTCAGATGTTCTGAGAGAAAGCAAATCCTGGGGCAGAGTCATAGGATTTGGATTTAAGCCTATAGCTATATAAGAAAGAAAAAGTGCAAAAATAAAAACCTGGGCAGGAGGTTTTTAGCTGAAAAACCTAATTCACCTCACAACATATTCTGACAAAACACTTGCTTTAAGCTGAGCAGAAGTTATGTTCTATTTTGCACCATGCAATTTGGTAGTTGCTAGCCACATGTGCTTATTTAAATTTAAACTAATAAAAATTAAATGCAATTTAAAATTCAGTTCCTCAATTGCACTAGCCACATCTTAAATTACTCAATGGCCACGTGTGGCTAGTGGTGACCATACTGGAAAGTGAAGATAGCGAACACATTCTTGTCAATGCACAAAGATCTATTGGACAGTACCGCTCTATATCCTTAAAATATTTAATGCAGCTTCTAGAAATTTCTAAATTCTCATAAAGGAATAGTGTAGTTCACACAATGGGAAGATTTGGCTATTTAGACAAACCGTAGAGACTGGATTGAGAGAATCAGTGAAAGTGGCAATAGAGAAGGGGCCCCGATCAGGAACTCACCCCAGAGATGTGTGAGGCAGGCGAGGGAAGGAGCCCAGCTTTAAGCCCAAAGTCTACTCTGAACAGAAAATGTCCCTGTAAATGTTTTTCATTTTCTTGGGAAAAATAAAAGGCACCAGAATTCTTTCGCAGTCACAACCTAAAAGCAAGGGATGTTAGCTAGCAGAATTCTAAGATAGAAAAGTAAAGTCTCGCTTGACTACTAAATAAAATTAGAACTACAGGTACAGTTTGACTCAAATTCTACACTTCAGTCAAGGGTGACAAGAAATGAGAGCTAAATGAAAAAAAAAATCCCATTTTTATTCATCTTTATAAATACAATGACGTGCTTAGTCCCATTTGGAGGTGAAGGCATGGAACCTGGTGTAATCCCTAAGTAGCCTCCAAGGTAGGCTGAGCCAATTCATAAAAAATATTCATCATCCAAACAGACACCTAAAGTGGCAGACAGGGACAGGCAAAACATGGAGCAGCTCTGGCTTCTCTACCAGAGAAATTTTACTTGTTTTGCTATCAGAAAAAAAATATATATATAGCTGCTTATCTCATATTTTATGGAGATAAATGGTTGCCCTGCAACTTTTTTTTTTTCCTCAGGGCATGCTGCCCTCTACAGGCCACATGGATATACACATATGTGAAGATGCATAAATAGGGTTCAGTTATATCCAAATAGGATCATTAGTAAAGGTAAGATGAAAAAGAGGGTAGGAGGTTGGGTATATCTGTGTGTCTAAAAGGCTTTAGAATCAAGATGAGAAGCAATCAAGATTTATAAGCCTCTAATAAACCTTACCTCTTCAGCTGACAGACATATAAGAAATTATAAATAGTACTATATAGTCCTATCATGGCATTTTCCCTGAGAAACTTAAAAGTATGTCGACAGTCATTTTCCCTTTGTTTTAACTAGGGACAAGAGGCTGTGGAAGAAAGAGAAGGAAGGATGGTTGACGTGGTTTGATGACTTTTCCTAACATCTCCAAAGTACATCAGTTTTAATCTAAAACTTAATATATTAAAACCTGGCTCTAAATTAGGAAATAAAAGCCAATGCATTTAAAGAAATACATATGATTTTATTCCTAAGAGTTTAATCTTTTAGGCCCTGGCTTCAGTGAAGTAGTTAAAATCTGGCCTAAGAAATGAGAACTACTCTTCATCTTTACTTCAAATCGATTCTTTTGCAATAGTCGTACCATAAACACACACACACACACACACACACACACACACACACACACACGCACACTCACAGCTGGTAGGTTTATTGGTTTAGTCACTAAAGGATTTAGCTGGACAAACATCACAAAGATGATGGCTGATTTAATTGAATTTATGATCAAATGTTTTCTGTTGCAGGAAGAGTGGGAAATCACTTATGGGGAGATTTGAATAATTTAAGTGAAGTTCTCTATTTGGCATTATGTTTGTATATCAACTCTTGAGGGATTAAATACAGCTGAGGACTAGCAGAGAATTCACATAGAGATACATGAAGATATGCTATATAACAATGTAATGAGAGCCAGAATATTGATCCCTTAGTGTTAATATTTCTATTCATTTATCTCATTTATACTCTGAGTAATAATAGCCACTCTATGAGACTTCCATTGTAAACCAACACTAGATTTTTCTGAAATCCCAAAGATGTTGAAATGATTTTAAAACATTCTTTCAGAGAAGACAAAAAAAAAATTTGTTGGAAGTTGTATATGTGTGTGTTTAAGACTTCTCAGTGCATTTTTGTTGCTGCTAAATACATAATGAAATCTATTGTTAAAGTCACTGCCATGATGGAAATAACCATTTAACATGGGATCTGTGCCTTAGGGTATGGATGTGGGTCAGTGTCTAAAAGAAAAAGTCCAGTTACCTTTGGAATCTTCTGCCCTTTTTCCTCACAACAGATACAGCATCGCCATGCTCCCAGCCTTTATTCGTTATGTTTTGAGAGATAATTCATCTACTATCCCCCTTTAAATGCAAGGATAATTACTTTTAGTCTCACCAGTGAAATCACTGGGCCAAGAGGATGCCCAGACCCTACACACCTGGCTTAGGGTTATCCATCAGTTTGTGTGCAGGTTATATTACCAGAAAAGGTCTAAGGACATTTGAACTTGGTAACAGTGATGTATCTGGGTTTCTTTCAATCTAATCAGGAAAACTGTCTAATAAAATGTGTTTCAAGACTAAGAATAAATCACGGTTTTACATTAATTATGTACAGTGCTATTTGTTAACACACCACTCTTAGGAAGAAACTGTCGAGGAAGGGGAAATCTTGTTTTTATACAACAAGCATTAAAAAAAGAAAAAAAATATTTTGATGACCAAGCAGTTTAGCATGTGCTCCTAAGAAGGTAGAAAGAATATTCCAGAAGATGCCTGGAGACTCTACATAGGATTGGTATCCATGTTTAAGGATAATTGCTTATTGAAACTGAATGAAACACTCTTACTGGGAGGTAGGACAGGGACCACTGAAAAAGAGAAGGGAGGTAAATGAATGTTTGCCAAAGGACTATGTTTAGTAAGGTACCTGGTAATTTACATCCTTACCTTACTTAAAGATTAAACAATAATCCTGCCAAGACGTTATAAAAGTTGAAAAGCTGAGGCTCAGAGAGGTTAGTGAGCTTCCTGAATATTATACAGTTCAGTAGTGGAAGTAGGGATGAACTTGGATCCTGTGCTACTGAAGATGATGCCGGCTCCAGGCATTTTCTTGCAATTTGTGTCAGTAATTAGCTTGTGCAACCTTCCTTCCTCTCTTCTTTTTTCTCTTTGCTCATGTCAATATTATTTATCGATTGTATATTCTTAGGTCAGTAAGGCCACTATGTACAGTGTGTACTCCTAGAGAATATTCTAGGAGCTCTATCCCCACAAGGAACAGAAATTGAGCACCAGTTTTACAGCATCTCCCAAATGATGAGAGGGCTTTATTGTTTCATGAAAATCAAACAAGTAGAGGGTAGAATGGGTAACAGTGGATACTAGGGATGACATTGTTGTTAAAAGCATCTCTTTCTTAGCCAGGCATGGTGGTAGGTACCTGTAGTCCCAGCTACTTGGGAGGTTGATGCAGGAGGATTGCTTTAGCCCAGGAGGTTGAGGCTGTAGTGAGTCATGGTCATGCCACTGCAGCCTGGACAACAAAGCAAGACCTTGCCTCAAAAAAACAACAACAAAAAAACCCTCAAAAAACAAAATAGCTTTCTCCAGTGACTTCTTATATTCATCTTCATTTTGTGGCTGAAAATTCACTAAATTTGTAAATATTTTCTTAATCAAAAGAAAATGATATCAATAAATTTAAGGAAAGGTATCATATATCATGTGTCACTTTTATATAAGGAGAGGTAAAACTGATTGCATTTCTGTTTATGTTTCACTTTATAAAATGTGGCAGTTTTCAATGTCCTAAAGCTTAAGAATTAATGCATATATATACCCTCAGGGGCCCACTGAGGAAGACCTGGCTCGGTTCTTGATTTGGGAAGCTTATTTAGAAAATGGGGCCCCTCTCAATAGCATCTCATATGTGATGAACAGGAAGCTGAGCCTTTACGGTGTTTTCTGAGTAGAGTTATGGGAGATCAAGGAGATCGGGAACAACAGCAGAGAGGTGAATTCTTCAGGGAGTTCAAAAAGGGTAGAGAGCTGTGTGTCTAACCCCTAACAGTTACCAACAGAAAAGACAGAGAGAGAGCAACAGGCTGTGCCCCTCAGGAGGGAACAGCATGGCTTCTGGAGGGGAGGAGGCAGGAGGCAGGGAAGGAATGTCTGCTTGATGTTCTTTGATATTGCCACTATTCCCCCTACAGATTTATTATGCTTATTGGGTACTCCAGAACTATTATCTTCTGGAAGTATTGACAAATAAAAGATAGGGGTGAGAGGCAAAAATAAAAAGCAAGATCTCTGGACACTTGAGTGCGAAATGCAATGACTCTTTAGTGTAGAGTTTCCAAAGCAGAGATCCACATTTGTATTACACTGACAAGCGTTTAAAATAAAGGAATATTGCACATGTTGATCTAGAACTGTGTCACCCAATATGGTAGTCACCAACCACATGTGGCTCTTAACATTTATTAATTACATTTAAATATAATAAAAATTTCAGTTTCTAAATCACACTAGTCACATTTTAAGTGTCTTGGAACCACAGGGGTCTAATGGTTACTGCATTTGCCACCACAGACATAGAAATGTCGGGCCAAACTTTGAGTTACCTCAGAGGCCAGCAGCCTTCTTGAGCACAATCTCTTTTTTCTCTGTGCTAGGGATAAAAATTGATTGCTTCCTTATATATAATTTGGAACACACTTGTTGTGAACCAGGCAACTTGAAGTCAGAGGCCTATACCTGTTACCTGATGAGTCAGAGACCAGGCAAAATAGACTGCGTCTGACCTGGCTAGGACTGTTGCTCCTCTGTGCTCTGGTTCACTACATGACTTGGGATAAGGGGAAACCCTAGTACCCACTTGTGATAAGCAAAATGGCCCCCAGAGATGTCCACCTGTTAATCCCTGAAGCTGGTGAACAGGTAACTTTCCACAGCAAAAGGGACTGTGCAGGGAGAGTAACCGGGATTAACCAGATGGGCCCAATCTAATTACAGGAACCTATAAAAAGCAGAGAACTTTCTCCTGCTGGAGGCAGAAGAGATGGGGCAGACAAGAAGTCAGAGATCAGAAGCTTGTTTGATGGAGAAGGTGGCTATGTGATGTGGGATGCAGGAGGCACTAAACGGGTGGAGATAGCAAGCAAGGAAATGAGACCTCAGCCCAACCCCACAAGGAACTGAATTCTGCCAACAACCTGCGTGAGCATGGGAGTAAATTCTCCCTGAGAGCCTCCAGGTAAGAGCCCAAGTTGGTCAACACCTTGATTTTGGCCTTGTGAGACCCAGAGAAAAGAAATCAGCTAAGGTCATCCAGACTTCTGCCTGACAGAACTGTGAGGTAACACGTTTGTAGTATTGTACACCAATAAATGTGTGGTAATCTGTTACCGCAGTCATAGAGTACAAACACCCACTGTGTATTTGGGAGAAGCAGAGGAACTCCTACAGTTTATGCTTCTAGAATCTGTTTGGAGAAAAGTTCAAGAAAGCCTAATTCCGTCTCCTCCTTTCAGGGAAACGACTGGCCTAGCTGCCTCTGGAAGCTCTGCGCCACTTCAGAAGTGGGGTTGGGTTTTATTCCTTAATGAGCTGGATGGCAGGAGGAAGGCATTAGCTGTACCATAAGTGTGCACTTTTGGACGAAGAGTCCAACACATAATCTGAAAGGATGAAAAGCAATGGCTGTTGCCAACTCCCAAGCCTGGCATGTACTGCCAATTAGTAAGAGAAGATGGGTATTTTCTGTCTATCGGAAAGAGAACAAAAAACTCATGCCCAATAGATAAACAGCATGGGGCCTGCCCTTGGCCATCACCAGGGGTTATTAACGACAATGAATTCTTTGCTACAAAAAAGGAGATATGGATAAGAAATCTGGCAATGACACAAAATGACAGGGGCCAACATCTTGGGGGCAGTGGGAGCTGTGTGGAAGAGGCGACAAACCTCACAGGTAGGGTGTGAGTGGGTAGCAGGCAGGCCTGCCATCTCTGCCACTCAGATTGTCACAAAGCCAGCCTTCTTCCCATGGCGCATTACTCAGCAGTGGGCAGGAGAGGCTCAAGTTGGTGGTGCGGGCAGTCAGCCAGCTGCAAACACTTTTCCCCAAGACAGAGGAAGTCAGGTTTCTGCTCTGTCCCAGCTCTCCTGGCTGCATGAAATCTAGACTGGGAATGACATCAGGTCCCAGAAGAGATATCCCCACCCATGGCTGTACTGAGAACAAAATAAAATTAGATATTGATAAGCTTCCATGAAAATGGGGTTTTAAAACTGATAATATCCCTTCTTAAGATTCACTGGAGTACATACATTCCTAGTTGTTATTTTCAATTGTGCTGATCATTTTATCTCATGAGTCTGTTTTTAATTTCAGGTTATAAAATGAAGATGATAGTATCTGCCCTGACTACCTCAAAAGACTGCCATAAGTGTATGTGGGGATGTGACAATCCACATTGCAAAAGGCTGTCTGTCAGTTACCACCACTATCTCCATCACAACTCTGACTGCGGAGATGAGTGCATGTCAGGTCTTTGACTATGTCTGTTTCATATGCTTTCACATTTATGTTGTTGCCACTACTAGTGATCAGGGCTAGGCCTTTTGCAAATTTGTCATCTTCCTCTCAGATAGCCTTCACGTTATCCTCCTAGCACCTGCTTGCAACCTGAAGCTTTGCACAGATCTTTATCGTCTTTTCCGAGGCTCTCTAGGACTCCCACCAGGGCCTGGGAAGCATCTCCTATTTTAGGTCCTCTTCTTCCTTTCAAGAATCCAATCTGCAATTTTCTAGAAGAACTGCACTCTGTTAGATAGCAAGGGGTTTAGGGGACTTTGATAAACCTCATATCCACATAATTCTTTTAGTAACTGAACTAATGATTAATTCTTATGAAAACAAATGTCTCCAGAAACTGCTATGCGCTGCAACTTCCAAGCAAGCAGGTGAGCCTTTGGGGCCTCCAAACATGGCTGTGCAGGGTCAGGACAAGAAACCTGCTTGGATTGGAATGTCCATGTATTAAGAACAGTACATTTTCAAGGATATAGCATGTATACCCTCGAAAATGCTACACCCCATGCAGTGTTCTAATGCTGAACTCAAATCCACAAAGCTGGGCAGTGGAGAACTGTAGTTTACCCGTTAAGTTAAGAGACTAGAATTCCAAAATGTCTGCTTTAGTGTCTGCTTTAGAGCTTATCACCCCAATAAACCCATCCCCCAAACGGTGAATTGGTGATGTATGGAATAATTTATTTGAAATTATTACGAGAAGAAGTCTCCAGGCACTAAATAAATTAAAATTGTTACTTTGAAGTACATAGAATTATAATAAAAATGATCAACAATAAAAAAAATGTGAAAGTGGAGAAAGATGATTTTGGATCTCACTCAACTCAACTGCTCCTCCTAGTGCAATAACAGTGTTCTTACCTTCTCCTCACATTTCTAAACAGGCAGACATTTAAAGCTCTAGCTTACTTTGCAAAATATTATTATGTGAGAAAAATTTAGATCAACTGAGAACATTAGGAAGAATGGAAAAGAGGGTCTTTCAGTTTCTTGTGAAGTCGTTGGCTTAAATCTTAATGGGACACATCAGCTATAATGACAAGAAAAATACAGTAGAGCACCACCAACGTAGAGTGAAAGTTAATGTTATTCCTCTAAATATTATTCTAAATACATTATGTTTTATGCATATGTAACACAACTATCTAGCAAGTCACCTTTAAAATATGTCTTGGAAGTTAAACATTGAATCAGATAAAATGCTCAAGGAAAGTTCAAGAACACAAAGTTGGGCAACATTTCTAAATATTTTAAATTAGAGTTTGTGACTCTGCTGGTACATTCAACTATAGCAGGTAAGAGTTTTCCTCTCTATTTTTGTGTTCCCAGAAAGGTAGCTTTATTTAAGTGCTTCTGTATTTACTACACATTTGAAAATATCAATTTTTATAAGTTCTCAGGAGAAATCGAGTGTTACTCAACCAACAGAGGACTATAAGCAGAACCATAGCATACATGGGAACAAGCAGGAAATGGTTAACTGGTGCCTATTCAAGTCTGTAGATGTGCTTCTTGTTACCAGCCACAAGTGGTCTTTTTCAGATCTGTCTTCTGTGACTTAGTGGTTTATCCTTAGTTCTCGTTTTGATACTTTCAAACCTCCGAAATCATTCAGCTGTTTAAAAGTTCCAAAACAAGCAAATGTGTTCCTGGAATCTTACCCTTAACTTTGCTAGAGAGAATATACTAAGGCTTCCTCTCCAGCCAAAATAATAAAAGACCTTTTAAGTGGCTAAAATTCTTGGTTGATTGCACATACATGTCAATATCAGACAACTATAAATAGATTTGGAGGAGAAATAGGGAAAGAATAACTGCAACAAAATAAAATGGAATGTTTTGAAGGCAGTCAGGAAACAGTACATGTTTTTATAAAATTAAGATTTGTCTCCCTTTAATCCACAATCCCTTTTATGTAGAAAGAGCCCACATGGATTATGCACTTCCAGTATGAGGGAATAAAAGGACCTTCTTTTCTTTGTTAATATATATATTATTCTCAAACAGGTAATTAAGATTTCTTCTTTCTGTTATTCTTTTGATTTTGGATATCTGTTAGATCTTATGATATTTTCCCCCATCACTGCTTTGTTTTCCTAGAATAAGAAAAAATCTTTCAAAGGAAGAAACTGTGCCCATGATTACTGATATAAATGAAGTCAGCAGAGAACTGCCTGAGCATTACCTAGGGCAGCGTTGGCCCCCAAATAAACTGGGTCATTTGTTATAGCTATTCAAAGAAACTTAAGGATTCATTTCTCAAGAAATTCTTACTCTCTTAGGCAGGTTAACATGTCCACTAGCTTCAATACCTAGGTTAATACATATTTTTAAAAGTATTATTACTTAATTTTGATCAGTGACCTACTTTTTTATATTAACACCTATCTTATGTTGATCCATCTAAACTGAATTCAAATTAGTTCTTGCAAATTAGTTCAATTTATTTTAAACCTATTACCACTGTACAAGAGAATTTAACAGTTGCTTCAGTTTAGTAATTGTGCTACAGACAAGCAAATTAGTTGGCAAAGGAGAAAACCATCACGCGTGTAATAGTCTTTTAACGTAGTTCTTTTGAATTCTGATCTCACTCCTTAAGTGAGAGATGCTGGAAATGTTGATGATGGTTGCAAGGACCATTTGGAGGAAGAATCAATAATATAATTAACATCTCTGCATCTTAGTTCTCTTTAAATTGCATTGGTTTGAATTGGCGAGAGGCTACAGCTTGGCTCTAAAGATCTAGCACTTAATACTGGAATACCAGAAAGTAGCATTTTAATAATATTTTTGTAATGATTTTATCACTTAGTGTTTCTGAAATAAACCCTTAAGGCAAGACTTACAAGGACGTAAACATAGCATGGTTCTTGGCAACCAACAGAATGGGAAAAGATTTTTGTAATCTACCCATCTGACAAAGGGCTAGTATCCAGAATCTACAAAGAACTGAAACAGATTTACAAGAAAAAAACAAACAAATCCATCCAAAAGTGGGTGAAGGATATGAACAGACACTTTTCAGAAGAAGACATATATGAAGCCAACGAACATATGAAAAAACGCTCATCATCACTGGTCATTAGAGAAATGCAAATCAAAACTACATTGAGATACAATCTCACACCAGTTAGAATGGTGATCATTAAAAAATCTGGAGACAACAGATGCTGGAGAGGATGTGGAGAAATAGGATCACTTTTACACTGTTGGTGGGAGTGTAAACTAGTTCAACCATTGTGGAAGACAGTGTGGCGGTTCCTCAAGGATCTGGAAATAGAAATTCCATTTGACCCACAATCCCATTACTGGGAATATACCCAAAGGACTATAAATCGGTCTATTATAAAGACACATGCACATGCATCTTCATCGCAGCACTGTTTACAATAGCAAAGACCTGGAACCAACCCAAATGCCCATTGATGATAGACTGGACAAGGAAAATGTGGCACATACACACCATGGAATACTATGCAACCATAAAAAACGATGAGTTTGTGTCCTTTGTAGGGACATGAATGAACCTGGAAACCATCATTCTCAGCAAAGTGACACAAGAACAGAAAATCAAACACTGTATGTTCTCACTCATAGGTGGGTGTTGAACAATGAGAACACTT